>PVIY010001576.1:0-27432 GCA_004026745.1 Myrmecophaga tridactyla | reverse complement strand
AGCCACCAAGTTACCATGAGACCTGAGTTGCCTATCATGAGTTGGATGTTGTCTGACCCAACAAGCCATAAAGTTGGGCGTGCACAGCAGCACTCTACTGTAAAATGGAAATGGTACATACGAGATACAGCCAGAGCAGGTCCTGAAGGCACAAGTAAGTTACATGCGGAAGTGGCCCAAATTCCCATGGTCTCCACTCCTGCCACATTACCTTCTCTTTCCCAGACCAGAGCTATGGCCTCTTGGGGAGTTCCTTACAGTGAATTGACTGAGGAAGAGAAAACTCAGGCCTGGTTTACAGATAGTTCAGCACAATATGCAGGTACCACTGGAAAGTGGACAGCTGCAGCACTACAACCCCTTTCTGGGGTGTCCTTGAAGGACAGTGGTGAGGGGAAATCCTCCCAGTGGGCAGAACTTTGAGCAATGCACCTGGTTGTTCATTTTGCTTGGAAGGAGAACTGGCCAGAGGTGCGTTTGTATACTGACTCATGGACTGTTGCTAATGGTTTGGCTGGATGGTCAGGGACTTGGAACGACCATAATTGAGAAATTGGTGACAAAGAGGTCTGGGGAAGAAGTATGTGGATAGACCTTTCTGAGTGGGTTAAAAACATGAATATATTTGTGTCCCATATGAATGCACACCAGAGGGTGACTGCATCCCCATGGTCACATGAGACATTTTATAAATTTTATATTTGTGAGTGTTCCCTGTTGATTCTGTTTCTGTAGAGGATCCTAACTAATACAGCATGAAAGACAAAAAAAATGGCCATGGAAATATTCTAAATTAGAGGAAGCTAAGGAGACATGTCAACTAAGTGCAGTATCTGACCCTAGAGCAGCCTGTAGTGGAAGGAAAAAGTGATCTAAAGGACATTATTAGATCACTTAACAAAAGTAGAATATAAATAGCAGATTAAAGTGTTGATGTAGTATAAATTTATGAAGTTAATAACTAACCCATGGTTATGTAAAAGAATACCCCATTCTTAGGAAAAATTCACTAAAGTATTTAGTGGCATAAGTCATTATGTATGCCATTTTACCTGAAATAATTCAGAAAAAAATATGGAGAGGGAAAGAAGAGGAGAGAAAATGAATTTCTATTTAGCATTTATTAGACACCCAGCTTTGTGAAGGGAAATTTATACCCACTACATCTGTCCCAGAGAGGGAGACCAGTACCAGGAAAGCTCAGAGGCCCCTTGAAAAGCTATGCCCTGGCCTGCCTACAGCAAAGAAGCTACCAGGAAATAAAGCCTTGAAATATGGAAGCGGTCACACGTTCCTGGACTCTTGTAAAGCCAAGGACACTGTTTCAGTTGTCTTAGACCATGAAAATGTCCAATTCAAGACATCAGCAGGCAATGCTTTCTCTCTGAAAAACAGCTACCGGCAAGCTTGGCCTTCTGTGACACATGGCAAAGCACATAATGATGTCTGCTGGTCCTTCTCTCCCAGTTTCATTGCTCCCAGCTTCTGACTTCAGTGGCTTCCATTCTCAGGTTCTCTGAGGCTCTTTTCTTTCTTTTATCTTCTTATAAAGGACTCCAGAAAGAGAATTATCCAATCGAAATAACCTAATCAAAAGGTCCCACCCACAATGAATTCCTATAGGTATTCATTCTATACCTATAGGAATGAATCAAAAGAATATGGTTAGACAACAGTGGCTCAGTGGCGGAGTTCTCACCTGCCATGCTGGAGACCCGGGTTCGATTCCTGGTGCCTGCCCTCATAAAAACGATATATATATATCTTTTTTTGTATATATATATGTATATATGGTCTTTTCTGGAAAACACACACTTCAAACCATCACAGACACAAAAGAGCATCCCTAGAAAGTAAGCATAAACCTGGGGACAAGACTTCCTCTGATTTGTTGTTTTCTGTTTTGTTGTGTTGATGTTATTGCCCACCCTAAGATGCACATACCTTGAAGTTCACAGAGATCACATGTATGTTTTTTTTAATGTCAGTGCAAAATGAGGGTGCACAGGTGGTTCAGTAGTAGAATGCTCGCTTTCCATGCAGGAGATCTGGGTTCAGTTCCTGGAACATGCACCCAAAAAAAAAAGTCATTGCAAAATGTGTTCACTTGTGATTTTGCACCTTTGTCTGGAGACACTGCTTAGAGCTCCCTTCACAGCCTCTCAGGCATTCTTAAAACCTTTGCTTTGTTTTTGGATTAAAAAACAAGTGACCAAACCTTTTACCAGGGACCCATTCCAGTATGACATCAGCCCGTGGAAACTGCGTGACTAAGCAAAAGCCTGCAGTGGAAGCACAGGAAGGGACCACAAGTTATTCCTAGCCTCCTTCTGTATGCATAAAAGTCTTTTGGGGCCACTAACATAATTCTTTAATAGAGAAAATGATGTTAATATTGAGTATTTACACTGAGGAGCATCAGCACATTTTTATTACACACTCATTAATCCACTTACACACAGGTTGTATCTCACACATACCTTATCATGGGCACATTTTTCTAGAACAAAAAGCTGGTGTTGCAAGCCCAACTTTTCTTATTTTTAATCCTACTGAGAAAGAAAACTTTTGAGATGACAGTTCTGCTGTTGAAATCGAGTTTGCTTGGTTTGTTTTTTTTCGTTTTAGGAATTGGATTGCAGGCTTTTAATCTGTGATATTTAGTGAACACTCCAGTGTTTTCATTTATAAAAGATCTCTTTTGGAAACCACCCTTTTCTGAGAAATGTATACACTTCAGAAAAGGGATTAACCATTATGTAGGCAAAAGTATACATGGGGTAAAACCATGGTAGAGATAGAGTAAATATTTCAAAAAAAACAACAACCTTAGGACTGTACAACACAAACATTGTACCCTAATGAAAAACCATGGACTATGGTCAATAGTACAATTATAATAATATTCTCTTATCAGTTGTAACGAGGCTCCCATTCTAATGCAAGGTATTAAACCAGAGGAAGGGTATACAGAAACTGCAAATTCTGCATGATCTTTCTGCAAACCAACAACTTCTCTAATAAAAAAAAAAATGGTGAAGAACAGTCTAGAGATTTTCTTCTTTCTCTCAATCAGAGCTCTTAAGGAGTGAGCACTGTCTAACCAGCTTTGTTTCTTCAGATTTGCTGACAAGCATTAAGTTGGCTGCTTCTCGGCACACTCATGTCAAGGCTTTCTTCCTTAGTTGGAAATATGTCAAGAATGACTGATTAACAGAGTCTTGGAAGGTTTTACACCTGATCCTGTTTTGCATTTTACACTAGAATCTTAGTATAAGTTATGCAAAGATATTTGCTTTGCATATTTATTTTGTACAGGCAGCGTTTGACTCTATAAAAGCTTAGGAATCAGGGCTGGGCCTCACACTTCTAAAGCAGGCAGAGTCTGATACCCTCCCCCATGTAGTCAGGGTCTATAAGGCTGGGATTCTCTTGGTCAAAGATGCACCAAACCCCCTTCATAGTATCCCCTTCCTGCATCACACATAGTCACAAACTTAGTAGCTTAGAACAACATGCATCTATTCCCTCCCAGTTTCTGTAAGTCAAGATTCCAGGCACAGTTTTAGCAGCTTAAGGTCTCATAAGGCTACATGCAAGGTATCTGCCAGGGCTGAGGTCTCCATCTGAAGCTCTACTGGGGAATGATCTTCTTCCAAGCTCAGGTGGTTGTTGGCAGGAATTGGTGGGATCACTGGGGTTCATCCTGGAATCTGCCCACCATACCCTCCAAATATATCTATTTTACAAAGAAACTGTAAGGTTCAAAGTTCTTAAAACTTGTTGTATTAGCTAAGAATGCTCTGCTCTGCAGCCAGATATAAAAAAGAGCAAAAAAAAGGTCGTGGCAGCTGTGGAGTGCACTGAGCTCTCCTGCCACAGAACCTCAGATGCCACCTCCCAAATCTCCACCATATTCTTCCAGAGGCCACACTTCCTGCAGGCTGCTTTCGCCCAAGGACTAAGCGCCATAGATGCTCTAAGGCTGGCCCATTCCTGCCAGGTGTGGCACTCTCCCAGCAGGAACTGCTGGCTCGAGGATTCCCCATCAGCCTGGCCGAACTATTCCTGGAAAGGAAGTATACTACGAGACTCTTCCTGTCCTCCTGATTTCTCCTTCCTCCCAGCGTAGGTGTCAGATCTTCAGTGTGATCTGATAGCTCTCCCTGCCCACCTCTGGTCCCTTCCCTTTATCATGGGTATTTCCCCAGTAAACCTTATGCACATCTAATCCCACCTTGGCCTCTGTCTTTGTGAGGACCTGAGCTAACACAGGACCTGAGAGAAAAGATATGACCAGTTTTTGTTTTTATATTTCAAAGCCAAGATATAAATATCGGCTGGATGTGGTCTTACCTAGGTATAACACTAAGGGAAGGGACTTGCTCCACCCACCTGGTCTAGAAGATTCTCTGCAATCTGTGTAAATTGGCAGGGGCCCATTGGCAGCAGTGGCCAGAACAGGTGGCTCAGCCAACGCTCTGTCTGCCAGCATCCCAGACTTTGGCTTCTGTGACCACAGCACGTGGGGCATGGGGAGAGCTGAGGGGCTGGGGCAGAATCTCCTCTCGATGAGGTCATTGGGTGTCAGAACAGGCTTGCTTCAGGCCTCTTGTCAGTCTCTCTATCCCCCTAAACCCTTGAGAGCATCACCTTAGCTGGATGTTACCAGACAGAGCCATCTCCTTCTCACTTCATGCTAACCATGAGCATCTCTGTGTCTCAGGGTGCAGTGGCTCCATACCAGCCCTACCAGCCCAGGCTTTCTTCATTGAGCCTCAAATAAAGGCATATCAGGCCAGCATCTGCAATAACTGGCATCCTGGCCCTCAGTGGCAGAGACTTTGGCAAATCCAAACTCCTGTTCCATTGACACAGGTCCAAACCATCAGGCCTGACCTCCAGATGAAAGGGCCCCTTTATGACCATTTCAGGATAGAGGAACCTTGGTATGGATTTGGCCTTCATTATTGGGGTGATCTTGTACCCCAAGCTTGCACAAACTGGATATACCATTTACAATGGCATTCCTTGGCTTTTAGCTAATAGACACATCTCCGTGCTTAACAGTGGAGCTCATTATTTGGGTCACCTTCATCTCTGACCACAAGCTGGAAGGGTTTCTAGACAGTGTCCTTCCATGCTGCCTGGTAGCATCCTCCTAGGACAGACACCCGGGCCACCCGGGTAGAAGGGCTTGGGATATAGACTCTAGTTCCAGCCTCCAGTTCTCAGCTCTCATTCAAACAGGGTATTTCAGACCAAGTGTCAAAGATGTTTGACTTTGCCCCTTTACATAATTTCACTGTTAAAAGTCATTTTTTTCAGCCCAACACGAAATTGAAATAACCAGGGTTGTCTAATAAATTCCATGTTTATACCACTTGAAAAATAAATTATATTTGTCCAATACAAAACAAAAGGAGAAAGAAAAACCCTTCTAAGAATGCTTAATAAACTGGCTAAGGAGGTTTCAGCTCTTCTGGTTTTACGTTCCTCATAAGGAATATAAGCTATCACACAAAACTTGAGTAGTAATGCTGAGAAAATTCATGTATTCATTCAGCAGATATTTATTGATACCATCTATGTACCAGGACTCTGTAATAAGTACTGGGGATACAGCAGTGGGAAAAGGAAAAAAATAAAAACAATAATAAAAAAAAATCCTAGAATCCTATAATCACTAGATTTCCAGGAATAAAGACTTAGGGTAGACTCAGTTAATTATACAGTTAAATTTATATTTGGGGATTTCAAAAGGTCTTGCTAGTATACAGTACTGTTTCCTAAAAGAATAATTTTTGATTAGCAGAAAATTACATTTTTGACAATGCAAGAAGCTCCCAATTATCACAATAAATAGGAGCTGTTTTATGCTGGTTTGAAGTTGTTATGTACCTCCAGAAAAGCCATGTCCTTTTTTTCCTGATCCACTCTTGTGGGGGCAGCTATGTTTCTTCTAATCATGATTCAATGTTGTGGGGGGAAATATTAATTAGATTGCTTCCAAGGAGATGTAATACACACAATTGTGGGTGGACTTTTTGATTAGATGGAGATGTGACTCTACCTATTCAAGGTGGATCTGTTTTAGTTTACTGGAGTCCTTTAAAAGTGGAAACATTTTTGAGAAAGCTTAGAGCTGAATGAGACACAGACATGTGAAGATGCTTGGAGTGCCGATAGAGGGATCAGATGCCTAGAAAGGGATGTTTGGAGATGCAGAGCCATGTACCTTCCCATGAGAGGCTAAGCAAGCCAGAACACAGAGTTGAGTCCTGGAAGAGCTAAGTGAAGGCCCACAGATGCTTAGGAAGGAAACCACTGGCATCAAAAGTTGGAAGCAATATCCATGAACAAGGATCAGGAGATGCCAGCCACGTGTCTTCGCCTGTGACAGACATTGGCCTTTCTTGAGTCAAGGTATCTTTCTCTGGATGCCTTAGTTTGGACATTTTTATGACCTTCGAACTGTAAACTTATAACTTAATAAATTCCCTTTTTAAAAACCATTCCATTTCTGATATATTGCATTCCAGCAACATTTAGCAAACTAAAACAGGTCTACTATGAATATATTAGTATGCCCTGTCAATTATCCTAAGCACAATCACCCTTCCACCTTACCCCTCTGTTTTTCCCCAAAAACGAAGGTAAGGAAGCATGTAAGGTTGAAGATTTCAGGACGATGTTAAAAAAAAAAAGCTAACACTGTCTCTTCAGACATAGCCCAGATCCCCTGGATCTTTACATATTTTGAGCTAACGTACCAAGAGTCAACAAACTCAGTAGCTTGCATTGCTGCTCTGCTTAGCAGATGTGGTTCCTGCTGAAAACTCAGAGTGATGAAATGCCTTTCACAGGTGATATGTCCGCAGAAACTCTGGGCCAGCAGACCTGCTATCCATTCATTTTCTACTCTTCTCCTTCGCCTGAACTCCTAGGGAGGCCATAGGCAGGACCAGTTTCTTGGGGATGTGACCTGGGCAGACACACGGGCCCTGCCCTCAAAAGGGGTACCTATGCTTGGGCTCATTGTCTTGAAATTGCTACTAAGTTTCTCTTTGAATCTGTGTTTTGTAAGGGAAGTCCAATGGGACAATGGAGATACACCAGGCACTTGGCATCTCTGCTCACCTGCCTGCCTGTCTCCTGCCACCTCTGCCTCCCTGGGATGGGTTCTCAGCCACACACTCCAGCACCTCCTCCTGGCAACTGCAGCCGAGGACCTGGGCACAGGTGTGGGAGGGTCAGGAACATGCACCCCACACGCTCAGTCAGGGCACAGAGCCCAGGCACCTGTGAGGGGTCTGCACTCAGTCCATATGTCCACGGGAGCACAGTATTAAATATCAAATAATAAACAGCATGACAGGTAGACAGAGAGGCCATAGAAGAAAGGAAAAGGATTTTACCTTGCCTTTTTAACAAGGGGCTCTGCATTTTCATTTTGCATTATGTCCTGCAAATTATATATCCAACCCTGGGCATAACAACCAAAAATTCTATTTTCCAGCCTCCCTCATAGCTTAAATGTGGCCAAGTAGAGCAGGTCTGGCCAAAACGGCCAAATGACCAAATGTATCTCCCTGAGAGCAAGAAATGTTTATGCCTTGTTTGTTATTAGTTTGTTGTTACTTTCCCAGGAGGGAACAAAGAGCAGCATTCAGTAAAATGTGATAATATTAACTGATTGATTAATCAATACATGCTATGTATTTGTGCGCTTGCTAATTGTATTATTCCTATGCTTATTTCAAAGTGTGTCTCTGTGATCTTCCCACTTATGAGAGTGGTGTGTTAACATCTTCCAGTATGATAAGTTTTCAAGTTCTCCTTTTAATTTTCATAGTGTGTTCCTTATTGGAATGCTCCATGCAGTACTTAAAGGCTTATTTGCAAATTGCTTTTGGATCATACCTTTTGTGGATGTAAAAATATCTTTCTTATCCCTTAAGAATTTTTGCCTGAAATTCTATTTTGATGTTAATGTTACATTTTATATTTACATACACCTATATATGCTTACTTGTATATATTTGGCTTGTATATCTTTGTTTGTTCTTTATTTGCAACTTCTTTGGTGGTCCCCCTATATTTTCTCAATCCTGTATATTTTGTATAGAATGTGATCATCTTTGTCTTTCAATGAGGCAATGTACGAAATTCGCATTTATTATGGATATATTTTAGGTGAGTGTTTCCTATTTGCTGGGTTTTGAAAATTTTTCTTTTTTTCTTTTCCTGAGTTTTGCTGAATTGTTCAAGTTTTTTATATGGAACTTTGCTTTTTTTTCCTATAGCTTTATGAATGTTTTGGGTCCTATATCTTTTCTCTTAGTGATTATGCTTAATTTTTACAAATATCTAAACCCATCTTCCTCTTTTAGTGTCAAGAATAAAATATCTGTAATCTCCCTTTTCAAAAGCAGAAGATATTTATCCTGCTTTGACCCCTTCAATTTCTCTTTCTACCCTTCTCTGCCCTACATGCAGGTTCAGAGGAAATCATCTGATTTTTTACTTCAAGACTGACTCTTCTTAAGAATCATTCTTCACAATCGCACAAGTATCAAGAAATATTTAGATATTTAGAAATGACATGTTTCCTTGTTTGCCACCATTTCTTTTATAGTAGAGCTCTCCTTTCTTGACATTTTTATTAATTTATTTTTACTGATTTACTTCTCACTCATCTTTATTACTTCCTTGAGTAGTCTTTTCATAACGAGAACATTTTCTGAGTCTTTAAATAATTGAATATAGCTGTTCCCTCTCATATGAATGTTATTGCAATATTTAGTTTGGGAATGTAATTCCAAGGTCACAGTTTTTTCCTTAGAACTCTGTAAGAATCACCCACTGCCTTTTTCATTTTGTGTTGCAGTTGAGAAACCTGACAAAATTTGATTTCTTTCTTTCTAAATAATCTCTTTTTCCCCGAACTGAAATCAAGTAGAATTGCCTCTTCGTATCTGAAACACAGACATGTCACCAGGATATGGCAAGGTGGGCTGCCTCTTTGAATAATCCTGCCTTAACTCAACAGAAGACTTCTTTTTTTTTTTTTTAATTTTTATTGATAAAACCAAACATCATATAAACACAAACATCCTTAACATATGAACATTCTATACTTGGTGTGTAATCAATGGCTCACAATCATCACATAGTTGTATATTCATCACCATGATCATTTCTTAGAACATTTGCATCACTCTAGAAAAAGAAATTTAAAAAAAAAGAAGAAACTCATAATACCATACCCCTTACCCCTCCATCTCATTGACCACTAGTATTTCCATATATCCAATTTATTTTAACATTTGTTCCCCATATTATTTGTTTATTTTTAATCCATATTTTTTACACATCTGTCCATACCATAGATAAAAGGAGCATCAGACACAAGGTTTGCACAATCACACAGTCACATTGTGAAAGTTATATCATTATACAAACGTCTCAAAGCAACATGGCTACTGGAGAAACAACTCTACAATTTCCCTCTAGCCTCTTTAATACACCTTAAACTAAAAAAGAGGATATCTATATAATGTGTAAGAATAACCTCCAGGATAACCTCTCAACTCTGTTTGAAATCTCTCAGCCACTAACACTTTATTTTATCTCATTTCTCTCTTCCCCCTTTCAGTCAAGAAGGTTTTCTCAATCCCTTGAGGCGAGTCCAGCTCATTCTAGGATTTCTGTCCCATGTTGCCAGGGAGGTTTACATCTCTGGGAGTCGTGTCCCATGTAGAGAGGGGGAGGCCAGTGAGTTTGCTTGCCATGTTGGCTGAGAGAGAGAGATCACATCTGAGCAACAAAAAAGGTTCTCTGGGGGTGACTCTTAGGCCTAATTTTAAGTAGGCTTAGTCTACCCTTTGTAGGGATACGTGTCATATGAACAAACCCCAAGATTAAGTACTCAGCCTAGTGATTTGATTGTCCTCACTGCTTGCGAGAATATCAGACCTTCCCCAAACAGGGAAGTTGAATTTTCCCCCTTTCTTGCCATTCCCCCAAGAGGACTTCACAAATACTTCTTTATTCACTGCTCAAATCACTCCGGGATTTATTGGGGCATCACTCTGGACAAATGTACAAAATCTCATGCCCTATTCAAGGTTCCATGTACTTATGGTGTTAAGTTGACCTGTCCATATAAGTTATAGTAGGAAATGCACTAGTCAATATATAAATTTTATACCAAATAAACATTTTTTTGCTTTAGTATCACACAGAGGTTGAAGTTTTAAAATATGAATTACCATCTATTTTCAACACCCTGCAATACTGACATTCCTTTGTTCTTCCAACAGAGAACTTATTTATATGGACATTGCTTCTCCAGACTCTATCTTCTATAGTATTTCTTTGATAAAATTTTTGTCTTTTTTTATTTTTATGTTTTAGGGAATTCCTCCAGTTATTCTTCAAAGTCACTAATTTGGTTTTAAGCAGGGACCACCCTTCCCTCCCCATACACTGTTGAGACCTGCTCCTACTTTTTACTCAGTTTCACTGGAGGAGTGTGATTTTTCTAATCATCATGATCCACCATTGTTCTCTTACCTTCATCAGTGGATTGCCCTATACAAGTCACCAGTGAGGCTTCAGCCACAATTTTGTAAACCAATGATTATCTTACTTGGCAGTGCAATGTGACTGTGGGCTCCAAGTTGGAGATCTCTATGAGCATGGAGAGTTGGAAGAAATGGGTCAAGAGAAAGTTTTCTTTTCTGAATGTGTGCATAGGCTGGGTAGAGAACATCAGGGTACGCCCCTTGGAATATTAGGATAGATGTGTTCCAGGTATTGAGGTCTCATCTGCACCTGAACCCAGCTGCATCTGGTTTGCACCCCATGCTAAGTTAAGGAAGTCTCTCAGATGAATTTCCATCAGTGGTTTTTTTCTAATTTTTCTTTTTTTTTTTTTTTGGCATGTGCAGGCACTGGGAATCGTAGGTGAGAATTCTGCCACTGAGCCACCATCCCACCATCCCTATCAGTGGTTTTTATGGAGGCATCTTTGAGAAACCCCAGAGCTTTTCCTCTATTCCTGGTTAACTATCCCAACAACTCTTCCAGCATGCAATGGTGGGTGTTTACATACCTGTGTTCAGTTAGAGCTGAAATTACCAGGAGGGCAGAGTTAAGATGGTACATTGAGAGATATGGTGTGCTGATCCTTTGCTCTTCTTTGTGTTTGCTTCTTGAAACCTTGGTTTGCAAAAGCAGCTGCTCTTCTTTCCCTTCTGACCCCTCATTAGAAGTTTTTGTGTTGGAATCTTGTGGCAAAGCTTCTCCTCTTTCCTTTCCTTAGCAAAATGTCCACACATAATTAATATCAAGATTTTTAGGTCCAGCATGGGATATTGAAACAGTTTTCAGACTGAGTCTTTGAGTCTCCTTCTTCACCCTATGCCCCTGCCCATTGCCCTCCATGACCATCCTTGGTAACAGGCTTGGTGTTGGTTCCTGGAGGTTGCCTGTGGGTTTATCCACTCACCTGTCAGGCAGACCCTTCTCAATGGATATTCTCTCTGTTTTAATCACTTGTTTCATCATTGACAATTGATGGACATTTTCAATCTGTTGACAAATGCTTAGCATACCTGCCACAGCTCTCTGGTTGGGGATCCTTATTTGGTCTGACTTTAAATGTGGTCTTGACTGTACTAATTTTCTATTGCTGCAATAACACATGACCACAAACATAGCTTCAATAACATAAATTTATTATGTGACATTTTGTAATGCCAAAGTCTAACATGGGTCTCATGGGGCTAAAACCTAGGTGCCGACTGGGCTGTCTTCCTTGTTGGAGGCTCTAGGGGAGGATCGGTTTCCTCACTAATAAAGGTTGTTGGCAGAATTCAGTGCTATGCTGTTGGAAGGCTGAAGTCTCCATTTTCTTGCTGGATGTCAATGGAGCACCATCCTTAGCAACCAGTGGTGTTTCTCCAGCCCTTGCACATAGCTCCCTACACCTCTGAGCCAGCTTTAAGGCATCAAGTTCTTTGCATGCTGCCACCCTTTTGACCCACCTCCCCGCCCTCCTTCCACTTTTAAGGACTCATGTGATTGGAATGGGTCCACCTAAATAATCCAGGAGAACCTCTCCTTCTCAAGGTCCATAACTTTAATGACATCTCTAAAATTTCTTTTGCCATGACATGGGCATCTTTGAAGGACCACCATTCTTCCCAGACCCACATCCAAATCCTTTTCTAACTGTCCTCTTGGAAGTCACTGCACACTGAATAACCCTGGGACATGAAATCTACTGCATATATTTGGAGTATGTAGATGGACATGCTCAAGCTAAACAGCATCCTCCACTCAGCGTGAACATCCATATGGGTTGATTCTTCCTGAAGGGAATTGTAAGAAGATTGACACAACCAGAAGAGAAGATGGTTATTAGACAGTCTTTGTGCTGCTGCACAGCGTCTTTCTGCATGGTGTTTCAGTTTCCTTGATCACTGCCACCCCAACTGGGAACATCTGATTCCCACAGTGCCAGCTGCAGCTGCCGAGCTCTACTGACACCATTTGACTTCAAAATATTTAGGGAAGCTGAGAACATAGCGATCTGACATCCAAATAGTCCATCAGCTTGAGAAAAGTAAGCAAAACAATTATAAACAAAGCAGCTACTTGAGCAACTGTGATTTTTACCCTTTAACTGGCTGTTTTGTCCATTGACGACCAAGAATGGGTCTTCTCAAATAAAGGATGCTAGTTAAATTGTGGATTTTTTATGCTGGGAATTATTTCATTGGATAAGGGTGATTGACACCTCCAGGGGTCTTGGACAGGCAAGGATGTAATTAAGAAGCCAGCTGATATGGGCTGACAAACCCTCCTGTGACTGCAGAACACTGATGCATGTAATACATTTTATTCTTGGCATTCAAGCCAGTTTCTGAATTAACCATTTCCTTCATTTCCCTATTTTTCCACTGGTTGTACTTTCCTTGTATTTATAGACATTTAGACTTTGGTTTAATCAGTTATCTCAACCCCAACAAAAAAGAGTTACTTACATCATTATTAATCTGTTTTGAGCTGTATGTCTTTAGTTGACTTATTGTTTAACAAAATAAAACCTGCCCATGGTTTAACCAATCAAAAGTTGAGAGAGTCATAATAAAGGGCAAGAAATTCTTGCTTCCCTCCTTCCTTCCCCACTCTCATGCCAGAGACAATACCATTGACTTTTTATTCTGTTTTTCCAAATATTATGCATAGAACACTCATTTTTATTTAACTACTCTTGTATTTACTGTTGGCTTTCTGTTATGATAGATCTCATTACATCAACACCTTCCACATCCCTTCATCCGATACAGTAGTATCACTATTTTTAGTGATTTCACTGGCATTGTCCCCTTATGAAGCTTGGCCATCTTAACTTTGTTTCAGTATCTGCTTCCCAAGGACCCAATCAACTCAGTGGTACCAGGATTGTCTGAGAAAGCAAGTAGTAGGATGGGGTCTGGGGATGGCACCCCTCATCACCTATTCAGCAATGAAGATCCTGTTTGGTATGGTCTATGGATCCCTGACTTATGTTGACGGCCCATTTACTAGAACTGCCACCAGTGATGGATCAGGAGAATATTCCAGTGGATGGAAATGCCCTGGTAAAATGGTTAGTGCAGGGAGAGCAGAAGAAGCCAAGCCCAGAATTTCATAATTAGAGTGCCAAGCCTCAACAGTCACTGAACATACAGCAGAGGCAGGTCTTTTATGTACAGGTGAGAGTTCCAGTTGGGAAAACCTGGGCTCTTGACAAACATGGATGGCAACGTCCGGTTGGAGTTCTCAGATCCAAGAGCATGAAGAGGTCTGCCACCCTTTCCCATAAGAGCTAGGACTACCCCCTCCCACTCCCAGTAAAGGCAGATACTGCAGAAGCTTCTCTCTGCAGTGCAACAGGAGATAACCTGAAGAAACTCCTCTCCTGAATGCCAGCCTTAACCAGGTCTAAGTCCTAGCATCAACCAGCTGAAAACGTTCTGGGCTTGATAAGAGAAAAAAGAGACATATTCAAAAGAAGTGGCAAGAATTAGGCACATGTACTTGTAGGTGCTGGGGGAGAACTGGACTGTTTTTTTTTTTCTCATGATACACTGGATAAGAGAAAGTCTGTTGACTTAGGGAACTCTTAAACAATGGGATTTATCACCCTGACAAGGACCTCTGAAGATGGTGCAAACTCAGTGCTAGGGTAGCTCCTAGAAGCCTGGAGAAAACATTAAACCAGGCTAATCACAGTTGTAATGCCTGATCTGCCATAGCCAGTCAATGGAGGAAGGGATTAAAAGGCTTAGGGAAGTAAGGCTTTGGATATGTAATGTGAAGTCAGAAGGACCAAGAGACGATCATGTGCCATGGACAGCCAGAGGACACACCAGTCAACAAAACCATCGGAAATGTGCTGGTGGAAGGAGAGGCACCATTGAGGTTCCCCATGAACCTCAATGGTGCCTCTCCTCTGCAAGCCAGGAATGATGGTGGAAGAGGCTGTTACAGTACTTGGCTGATGGATAATAGTGGAAATATGTCAATTGAAGCCAGGTAGCAGAGCTAACCACCAGAGTCAAAGGGATCACAATTTTCACACCAACTGTCAAGGTCAGAGGCAGGCAGGAGGCTTGGCCCGCAGAGAGTTGTGGAGATAGTTATTAAAACATGGCATGCGAAAATGGTGGGTAGCAGGGGTGCAAGATTATTAGTTCAGGGGTAGAATTGTCGCCTGCCATGTGGGAGACCTGGGTTCGATTACCGGACCATGCACTTCCCAAACAAACAAGCAAACAAATGAAAAACCAACCAAACAAAAATTCAACAAATGGTGCTGTAATAAGGGAACACTCACATGGAAAAAGAATGAAATGTGACCCCCGCCATACAGCATACAGAAAAAAAAAATAGATGGGTGGCAAAATTAATGGGTAATCAATGAGTGAAATGCTTTATGCATATAATCAAAAAGCAAGAATGAATGGAGAAAGCTGAAGACAGTTCCCCCAATTAGAAGAATAATTCCTTGTCCATTTCCCTGATCTGAGCCAGTTTTCAGGTAGTGAACAACTGACTGAGGAGGTGGCAGTGTAGACTATAATAATTCCCTCAGTACTTCTTCAAAGGCATCTACAGCCATTTACTTGGGTAACAGTGCAATGGGGAACAGAGAATTTTTAAAGAACTAATAAAAAGGGGTTTTGAGTTGAAATCAATACCTGTGCACCAGAAGCATCAACAGGCCCATTAGCGTGGGAATGAATGGGAATGCAGATGATAAATGGGTTAAAGCTCAAGTCCCACTTACAGTTGTTCCATGGGGTCTGATGGCCAACCTGGTGATCACGGTCCTGGCCCTTTCATGTAAAACTGAAATAAATATATATACCTGGTGCTTGGAGTAACAACCACACTGTGTCCTTGGCCTGTGGAGTAAGAGCTTTTATAGTAGGAGGGGCCGTATGGAGACTCACCTTCCAACCCCAGCCCAGACAGTACATCAAAAATGACATAGAACTTGCAGTGGGGCATAGTGGGTATTTGAACTGCTCTTTGAGACCTCAAAGATGCAAAGGTGGTTGCTTTGATCATGCCTTGATTTAATTCACCGTTCCAACTGTTGTGGAAACTGGATGTAACCTGGAGAATGTCTATAGACAGCCACCATCCTAAACAAGTAGCAGCCCCAAACAGAGGTTTTGTGCCAAATGTAGGAAATTTGCCAGAGCAGATTAATAAGATACCAGGTACACGCTGGGCTGCCACGCATTTGGTGAGTGCATTCTTTTCTGGTCTGATTTTAAAAGAGGGTCTGAACGAGGTCATATTCACATGGGATGGACAACATTATATAAGTAGTTTTGCTTTGGGTCTATGTTAACATCCCTGCCTTATATGAATGTATATTCCAAAGAGAAATGGGTGGTCTGCACATCCCACAGAATGTCACATTGATTGAATACAGTGTTGACAATATGCTGATCAGAGATGAGCAAGAGGTGGCTGGCACACAGAAGCCCTCCTGAAGACACACAGGCTCCAGAGAGTGGGAAAGAAACCCTACAAAGATTAGGCAGTTGCTCTTCAATAAAGACTTTTGGGCTCCAATGTCAGAGTTGTGCTGGGGTATCTCCTCCTAAGCAAAAGACAACTTGCTCTGTCTTGCATGCCATACCGTAAAGAAGGAAGCCAATCTGTGTGCTCTGGAGGCAGCACATTGCATACTGCTGTGCATTGCTCTGACCGATAGCCCAGCTGCACAGTGGGCATTTCTGGATAGGCCTCCATGGCCCACTCAGTGAGGATTATTCATTGCTCCCAGGCAAAACGTCAGGGATGAAATCAGCCCCGGGACCTAAGATAACAGCTGCAAAATGAAGGAGGCAGCCCTAATAAGAGATCCGGAGAATAGCCAGCTTAGCCTTGACCTCTTGGGCAGGGCACATAATAGCAAAGCACCCCCCAAAAGAGGAAAAATGGGTGCACATGCAAAAAGAAATAAATATAAGCAGAGAAAAGATTATTGTGATTTTGGGAGCAGCAGCAAAACAATACCCCATAAACCACTGTAGGAACTGGGACCACCTGGCCACCATGTTGGGATTTAATGATGATGTCCAGCCTCGGTGGTAGAGCTATGGTGGGGGGAATGAGTGACCAGGACCCCACCTACTTCGTGAAGCCCATCTTGCTGTAGTGACAGAAGTAGCAGCAACCACCACCAGGGAGGTGGGAGGATGGGGGAAGGCATCTCTAGATGGTTGGGATTTCCCCACAGTTAGGGTCAGATGCATCAAAGAGGAGGCCCCTTGGCCTCAAATACTTAGAATTAACAAGAGAGAGGGTGGCTTAGATACCTAAAGCACGCTGAACAGAGCTATGTGCACCCAACTAAAGTTCCTGTGCCCGTGTTCCTTGGCACTTATTTCTCAGTGGAATTCAAGGAATACCCACTGGCCCTACCATGAGCCAGGCACTTTCCTTCAAACTTTGGTGGTAATCAGCTACATTCTCCAGTGAATACTTTCAAAAAATGTTTTACACTTGCAAAAGTGAGGGTACTACACACGCATGTACACATACTTACATACACTCATGCACACACTTATGTAGAATATATAGAAAAAGACAAATGATAGACAATAGATGAATAGATAGCTATAGACATGGATGGAAAGATAGATGATGGATGGATGTACAGACAGACAGATGATAGATGGACAAATAGATAAATGATAGAGAGATAGAGATAGATAGATGACTATAGATACAGATAGATGATGGATATAGAGAGATGATATATCCCATTTATTCTTACACAAATGAGTAAGATTTTACTTTCAGATTTGCAGAAGCTCTTTTTATATTCAGGAAATTAGCCCTCTGACTGCCACTGTGATCAAAACATTTTCCCAATTTATATATCTCTTTATTGTGTTTGTCACACATTTTTAACAGAGTTACATCTATTTATAGATCCTGGGTTTGTTTTATTACTTAAAAAGTCTTCACCATTACTATGTAATTTTTAAATCTTTTCTTTTGCTATCTTTTTTGGTTTCATCTCTTATCTAAATTCCCTGTTCACCTGGAATTTCTGTTGGTATAAGGGATGAGCTCAGTTTTTCTTACATGCTTCCCCACTGCCCTCGCACTCATTAATGCTGTGCTGCCTCTGAAGAGCATTCAGTTCCCACGGGCACTTGGATCCATCGCCATCCTCCCCTCTGTTTCTATCCATCTAGCTGTCATACAGCAGCCCTGAACTGTTTTAATTACTGTAGCTTTGAAATGCATTTTAACTGAAGTCTCTTGAGTTACAGAACCGAAGGGAGGATGGCGTGGGGAGAAGACAACAGCAGCCACTGTGCCTGGGGCCCCGGGTTATGGGGGGTAAGTTGGTAACCTTCTATCACTCATGCAATGCCAGGAGGGCCCTGCCTACCCCAATGGGACAGAGATAACTCATGGCTCAGACACCAGACCCAGAAAGCACTTCCATTGAGAAAGCTCAAATTGGGACAGGGCTTGACCTGGTGGCTGATCAAAGAACAAGAGGTTTATTTGTTCTCTGTTACATTTCTGCTTTTCTTTGGCCTCATTATAACCAAGCCCAGAGAGCAGGATGTCCAATTAAGGTCATCAAGGGAGCTGTAAGGACCCACCAGGCTACTAGGATTCCTTTGTTCCTTTAAAGTACAGCCTTCCTAGCAAGTAGGCATGGAGGAAGCCAGTCCTCTGCCAGCCTGTGGGCTGGTGGTACTTACACAATCCCCAAAGTTCTTTCCCCCTTGGAAATAGCTGCCAAGATTCATTAGCACCAACACCTTGACCCTGCGATTATAATTCTCCAATCACAGGCTTTGAGCCCCAGCATGCCACATTTCCTGTGACTTGCAGTATTTTTACTACATTACATAGTCCTTGTGCTATTCATATGAAACATATAGAGACAGTCCTGTAGGGGTATTGCCGGGTTGGCATCCTCTCTCTAGCAGCCTCTCATCCCCAAATGACACTAGGAAACTAATGACGTTCTTATAGACCTGACTCGGTAACTCTAATCACATAAACCATAGCAGTCCAGCTGCTCATCCCAGCTCTGGGTGCCCCAGTTCCTGAAGTCAGCCTAGTAGGGAATTCAATTAATGGCCCATCTTTGTGGAATAACCTACTCAGTTGTTACAACTGGGAAAACAGATTCACAGTAAAGAGAAATGGAGATTGTGGGTTTGCACTCATTCCCTTTGTGTCTCATAACTGGCAGGGTTAAGACTGCAAGGAAGGATGGGGATTTTGTTTTGGTTCGTTTGTCAAATCAAAATTCCCACTTTCTTGTCTAGTCAGTGATTACCATCTGTGTAGCTAAAGGGCTATGAAGATTCTAATCCCATGTTTAGTATTTTGAATATTGATGTGTCTGCTTCACCAACTAGAGTTTTTCTTCACATGCTTTTTTAGAGGAGAGAGAAAGCCATATACCATGTGTGTGACATCAGTTATTTCTTTCTGTGGTATAAAAAGTAATGGAAACTAATTCAAACCTTTACATGTTTGTTTTAAGTTAATATCAGTATGATTTAGAGGTAGGGCCCAAATGGAATTTTTTATTGAATGGTCTGAAATCCTTTCCCTCAAGATTTTTTTAATTGATTTTTTTCATTGTAAGACAGTCTTACAGTTTTTGTTGTTTCCTTTAGAAGAAGCAAAACTGCTTTTTCTTCATCTCTTTTAAAAGCAAATGATATCATGGACAAAAATAATTAAATAATAGGGGGGTTAAGAGATAAAATAAATGGGTAACTGGAAATACTAGTGGTCAATGAGAAGGAGGGGAAAGAAGTATGGGGTGTATGAGTTTTTTCTTTTTTCTTTTTATTTTTTTTCTGAAGTGATGCAAATGTTCTAAAAAAAATGATCATGGTGATGAATACACAACTATGTGATGATATTGTGAGCCACTGATTGTACACCATGTATGGAGTATGTGCATAAAGATTTGTTAATAAAAATATATTTAAAAAAAATATTATATGCACTTCTTAGAAGTGATACATAATCACATTGGAAAAACATGGAAAATAGAAAAGATCATCCACAGCCAATGTCATAAAACAAATACTTGGTATTTGTTAGAGCTGTTTTGCCCCCAGTGTATTTGGCTTTTTAGTTTTGCACTTTTTTGTTTTTATGTTACTGCTTCTATCTATTCCAATCTGTTGATTTCTTTAAGCTAAGGAAGTCATTCCTCTTCTATGGTAGTCAATTTAAACTTCTTAGAGCATACATATACATATATATATATATATATGCTGTTTAACTCTTTAATTCATTTACAAGTTCCTTTGGCGAAAGGTGAGACTTTTCCCATGAGAGAGCACCTAAGGACTTCCAGGTGATCACTGGATTCCAGGCTTGTCCCTTGCTGCCCCACTGGGTAGCAGCAGCCCTACTTCCTTCTGCACATCCAGGTCAATCACTCCTGCCAAGACGGTGGCTCTCTTATTGTTGATCCCAGGACACAGGACTCAAAGCACCCAAGAAATAGACATAGTATGTAGCTCAATAAGACTCATGTGTCCCTTGGCAAGAGTCTGTCCCGTTAGGAAACAGAACATCTAATCCTGCAGAGCCCAGAGTTGTAGGCATGGGATTCCATTTATTGTGGGAGTCACAAGGTCCCCCGGTGGGTCATTGGGAATCATGGTAAGGGAGGTCACTCCTGCTTCCATCCTTGGTTCCAGGATGCTGTCTTCTTCCTTTAGGGCATAGCACAGAGGTCCCTGATTCAGCACATATTCTGCATCCTGGAGAATAGCACCTATCCTCACAGAGCGTTGCCTGTGAACTGGCATTTCAGTTGTGCCATAGAAGACCATTTCAGTATTTCATTAGGCTGGCACTTTCTTATTGGTGTGGTTTGTACTATAGGCAATAGAGGCCAAGCTCACAGACTCAATCCCTCCCTCCTTGGACACTTCTGGTCAGAAGCTGTGTTGTGTGGGAGTCCATACTTGTGGATCAGGCCCTTCTAAAGTGCCTGCATAGTGGAGGTGGCTGAGGCTCTGTGAGCAGGAAAGTCAAAATCATGTCTGAAATAGATGTCTATCCCTATTAGAACAAATTACTTCCTTCATGAAAGGCCATGAAGGAATGGATTCAGTGCAGTCAATTGTCACCAAGTGACCAGTTGGTCTTTTCAAAGAATAGGGCCAATTGGGAGCTCAGCATCGGTCAGTTTTGCTGGCAGGTTTGACATACAGAGGCAGCAGGAGTTAGAATACCTTGGAGGGTTTGGATATATGCTGTTGAACTCATTCATAGTTCCCCTCTGCCCCCACGGTCATTTCATTCATGTAAGTATCCCAGTTCTGGGATGGCCAGTGATGAAGAATGGCTAATGTCAACCATGTGAATCATTTTGTCGACTCGGTTGTTTAGTGCTTCATCCATGATAGACACTTTCTAGTGGACTTTAACATATGAAAAAAAATTTTTGAAGCCCCCTATTAGCCCATCCACATGTCTCTACCTTAGCTGTCTTGTCTCTCATCTTCCAGAGCTCTACCCAGTCAGCTACACAATCCATGAACCTTTATATTGTCATCTCAAGCCACTCTTGCCCCATAGGCCAATCAACCAGAGTGGGCCTATTCCAACTACAAAATATATCAATCCCAATTATGTAGTGAGGACTAGGGAAATGACCCCAAAATGGATCTTCTGAGATGCATGACACAATCTGAACTGGACTTTGGCCAGGATTCCATTTATTACCTTGACCTCAGGTGCCCCCATGCTAACATGGGGCCATGATGACACTTTGGGTGTCTATCATATACCCTTTTTCCAATCATTTTCAAAATTCTTGGTATTCCCCCTTCCCCTATGTATGGATACCTGAATAAATGGCCATAAGTCTCTTTGTTATAGTATGTATCTGTGGCAATGTTAGAGGCTTCTCATCAAGGGCACCTGGAGACCTCATCAATCAATGGATTCCTAGTCTGAAACCTAGCTCAGGTCCAAGAAAGGGCAAGGGATTGAAACATTTTTTTAATGATGGAGCATTTGTCTTCAGCCTCCTGCTCATTCATTCTTGCTTCCTTTTGATTGGATGTATTGAATATACCAATGTTGGATGCCCATCCAGTTTTCCCCTGGGATGTCATGCTCTGTATAAATAGCTCCACAATTCTTGCCTCTTTGGCTGCCACTATGACTTTGATTTTGCTGGTTGTCTTTGTGATTGTGGCTCCAGGCTTCTGGAGGTTAGGCACTGGCCTCTGGACTCTATTCTCCAGGACCCCCAATGTCCCCATCACTATCATTGAGCTAAGCTCTGTGACAGCTTCTCCTGCCATCAGCCCTGGCCTAGAGCAGCTCCAAAGCAAAACCAATGACCCACACTGAATGAAGTGAAAATGCCTGACTTGTCATGGCAGATGGCAAAGGAAGGGCATAATAGGCCCAGGAGAGTGGGCATGCTGAAGAAGAGCAAAAGAGAGTCCCTTAAACGTCTTAGTGATGCTGGGGCTTCTCTCATTAGCACATTCTTGAGGGCCTTAGTGGACAGTGTGTCCCCAGTCCATCCTGTGCAATATGGAACATAATACTCTAGTGAGTCTTCTAGCCTCTGCTAATCCAATGGGGATCTCTGGAGCAGGCTTCCCAATAGAAGAGTTGTGTACTGGAAAGAAATCGCCAGGACCTGGTACCCCTACCATGCTCAATGTGGCAGCCTGAATGAGGGCTTCCAAAGATGTCTGTGTCCTCATCCCCAGAAACTGTGACTGTGTTACCTTACATGGCAAAAAGGCCTTGCAAATGTGATTAAGAATCTTGAGATGGGGGACTATCCTCGATTATCTGGGTGCGCTTAATGTATTCACATGGGTCCTTATAAAAGGCAGGCAGGAAGGTCAGAAGATGTCATATGACTATGCTGCAAGGCTGGCTTTGAACTTGGAGAAAAGCACCATACACCACAGATTGGAGATGGTCTTTAGGAGTGGCAAAAGAAAATGAATTCTCTCCTAGAGGCTTTCCAGAAAGAACAAGCCCTGCTGATGCTTTGACTTTAGCACCATGTAATTGATTTTGTACTTCTGACCTCCAGAACTGTAAGATTACACATTTGTGTTGTTTTAAGCCACTGAGTAATAGGAAATGAATACACTCAGTCATTGACTGGGGACTGCCAAAAAGAGCACGGCCTCCAGAGCTGAGGCAGCTCCCGAAGGCACTAACTGCTGCAGGCTGTCAACTAACTGCACTGCTCACAGCTGAATGGTTAAGTTCCTTCCTGAAGGAAAATGAAGCAGCACACATCCAGGGTTTCTCCATCTCTGGTGCATTTTCAGGTGTTTTCATAATTGTCTGAACTATTTTTACATTTTTTTGCATTTTTTCAAAGAGCATGTATTATTTTTATATTTATAAACAAAAAACAATGAATACATTTTATTAATCAGGCAATTTGGCACTTTTTGCACTGTGCTTTGCATCATTAGTGACCTTGAAGGAAGCAGAGTTGCAAGAATTTAAGACAGAGTAAGAGAAATAAGAAGGGAGTAGTTGAGTATCAATTTCCAGATCATGGCTATAAAATTACTTCAGCATAGCATTTTTATGAGGCCACAGGCAATACCTGCATTAACATCCAGGACTACGACTGCTGCATAAAGGGTTTGCAGTGCAGGGTCACGGCCCTCAGGGCATGGAAATGGAGTAGGACTGTGCTCTGGTGAGGAGTCACCTACTATAGCAAGAGGAAAAGTTGGAAGGCTGACACACTGATGGAGCCAAGACCACAAATAAGCAAGTTTAACGGAGAGAAACAATATGAGCTGCTGAAAATCATCATTATTACCATGGAACCAAGTTTCCCACTTTTCCCTCACTTCCCTGGAGGACTGAGCTGAGGGCAATTGCTAGTGGGATCCCTTAGGGTCCTAGTACTGTCCTTCCTCCCTGTCCTGGGAAGGGGCAACTCCCATCACTGCCCTGGTCTCATAATCAGGTAAACCAAGGGAGAATGACCAAGCTACTGCTTAATAGCATATGTTAAAGAAGATTATGTGTTTCTTTTATGGCAAAATGGAAATTATACTGGTCCTGGGGACATGCATGAGAAATGAAAACTGTATTTCCTCTATCGTCTTTGTGGTTAGGAATCTTATTGCCAAAATTGGCACCCAGTTGTAGTGTATGGGTCATCTCAGATCCTTTTCCTCAGGATCTCAGAAACTAGTTATTTCCTGATTTATACCTGGGTGTCATGATTTGATTTATGAGTTTTAACTCTTAACAAGCCTTAAATCCAAATGGAAGTAGGAGGAGTGTAGCTGTCAAGTTAAAAAAACAAATTCCTGTCTTGTGGAGCCAAACTGAAGATTAATGAGTTCATCTTTACACCAAGCTTTAAGAACATCAGTAACTAATTTTTAAAAAATACAAACTCATAACCAGAGGTATTACAATAACTTCTCCAGTTCTGGAAATTGAAAAGTTCCTATCTACTCATTAATTCCCAGTTAAGGAAAGCATGGCTTACAGTTGACACATTTCTCTAAAGCAAATTAAGTTTCCTTAAAAGCTAGTTGTGGGTTCCTTTATGAGGCACAATAATGGGGAGAAAAGAACAAGCAAGTACTTAGGAGATTTTGTTCCTCATCCAGCTTTGCTATCACTTACCTTCAAGACCTTCGCCAAATTCTCCTCTCCCTGATCTTCAGCCACAGCAAGTGGATTGAACAATGGGCCTTTACCAGTTTGGGGTTGCAAGTCCTGTGAGTAGCTGATGAAAGGTACAGACTGTCTCCCAAGAACAGTATAATCCACAACATCTTGCATACAATTTCAGTGGGTTTATAGAGACAGGGAACCCTCCTTGAGAATCCTTGCTGAAGAACCCCTGGAGGAGGGGTGTAAATCTCCCTGGCAACATGGGACAGAACTCCTAGGATTCGCTGGGACCTGTCATCATGGGACTGAGAAAGCCTTCTTGACCAAAAGGGGCAAGAGAGAAATGAGACAAAATAAAGTCTCCGTAGCTGAGAGATTTCAGAGTTGAGAGGTTATCCTGGAGGTTATCCTTATGCATTATAGATATCCTTTTTTAGTTTATATTGGAGTGGCTGGAGGGAAGTACCTGAAACTGCAAAGGTGTGTTCCAGTAGCCTTGATTCTTTTTTTTTTTTTTTTTAAATTTGTATATGGGCAGGAGGCACCAGGGATCGAACTCCAGACCTCCAGCATGGCAGGTGGGAGCTCTGCCTGCTGAGCCACGGCAGCCGCCCAGCCTTGATTCTTGAGTCTTCAAGCTATATCAATTATTAACGATACAGCTTTTACAGGGTGACTGTGTGATTGTGAAAACCTTGTATCTGATGCTCCTTTTATCCAGGGTATGAACAGATGAGTAAAAATATATAGATTAAAAAATAAATAAATAATAGAGAGGATAAAGGGTAAAATAAATTGAATAAATGGAAATACCAGTGGTCATTGAGAGAGAGGGGAGGGGTAAGGGGTATGAACTGTATGAGTTTTTTCTTTTTTCTTTTTATTTCTCTCTAGAGTGATGCAAATGTTCTAAAAATGGTCATGGTGATGAATACACAACTAAATAATGATATTGTGAGCCATTGATTGTACACCATGTATGGATTGTACGTTTGTGAAGATTGTTAATAAAATATAAATAAAGAACTCCTGGATGACCTCTTTGGTCTCTTTCAGTTCTTAAGTCTTATACTTCCAAGATGAAGGTATCTCTTTGAAGAGAAAAAAGGGAGCATTAAGCAGCCAGTTCCCCCTGAAATACAGTCTGCCCCTTCACACTTTACCTGGGTCTGATTCAAATAAGATTTGTGGAAAAAAGAAAGGATGAGAAGCCAGTGGAGAAGGCTAGTGGGTCTAGTCAGATGCTGGGCATACTTGACATTTTTTCCAAAGACAACAACATTCTTATATTTTGAAATTGTTATTCCTATTTCCTGATGGGTACTTGAATAGGTCCCCTCTAAATCCTGCCCACTTGTCATTGTATTCACTTCAGTTTTCTGGTTCTGCTATCGAGTCATTAACTAACTCCATGAATCCAAAAGAGGCACTCATTGGAGAGAAATTTTAGCCCATTACTTTACTTCCATTCTTCATGTATAACAAGGTATTTCTTTTTATGTAGATGTCTCGATTCACACAGAGGAATTGTCTGATCAGATAACCTCATACCAAAGTAGAAACATTGGAGGTTGAGATTGTTCCAGGTTGAAACTTCTTCACTGGCAAAACTCTCCTGAGATATGTTCTCCTAACTGCCTTTCTAGGTAAAACATTTAACTTACTCCTGGCCTTTTCACCTCCTGTGGGACTTCTCACCTTCATTTTTCCTGCCTGGCCCTCAATGACTCAGGGACCTCATAGATGACCCCACCAAGCCTCTTCCGCTGCTATGTGTCCAGCCTTAGCTGCACACCCCTCAGTGGGGCTGAGGTCATGTCCTCAAGAGGTCTGACCCTGAATCTTTTTAAGTTTCAACAGTGAGAATTCTTCAGGTCCCAAGTAACAAAACTAGCTTAAAGCAGGACAAGCGAAAAGGGGATTTATTTTTAAAATCCTAGGGTGCCTCAAGAAGTCAATAATAGGTATCCATCTGGATTTCAGAAACAAATGAATGTTAGAAAACAGTGCACTCTCAAGGAGATCTCTCCATCTCTCAGCTCCCCAGCCAACTTCCTTCCCTTCTTCAGTGCACAAGGCAGAGACTACCGGTGCATGCCTCAACTTTGGGTACCCGGTGGAGACTGACTTCTCTTTTACTCCACAAAGGACACTTGGCCACCTTGAACAAGGTGCTCCTGTCAACTGCAGCTAGCGGGTGGGGTCATACACCACTGATAGAGAGCAAGAAGTGGAAAGAAGGACAATGAGCAAAGATCTCAAAAATGGACTGGGGGAGTTTCTGTGCAGAAAGAACACCTCCCTCCTTTTCTCCACTCCAGGCCCTGTCATCATCCACCTAGAATTTTTCTAACCCTTATTTTCCCAGATAATGATATTAAAAGAGGCTTAGGACTCCCCTTTCTAATTAGGGCACTACCTGGAGTCCTGGGCCTTAAATAGGTCTTCCACACAATTCCTTTGCTTGTGATGTCAACCAGATGCCCAGGGAATGGGCTTTGCCACCTAGGTATTTTTAACATTGATTTTCCTTCACCCAACTCAGTGCTCTCACCTGGAAGCAGAAGTTTGGCAAAAGGCCAGTAATGTTGGAATGAATTCTGTGTATTCAATGAAGGAAATGACTTCAAAGGATACTCTCAGAAATTGGCACCAGGAGAACATACCTATCACTCTTTCATGCTGAGCGGGTCATGTGTTCAGAGTGTTCCAGTTTCTGCCCAAGTGCACACATCAACCAAAGTCCATTCTGCACCTCTGACCACCATTATACCATCTGCCAGTGACCAGCCAAATGGTGTTCTAAAAATGGAAAAAGATGTCCAATGCCTCTCTAATCTCTGTTCTAGAAATTGACATTTCTTCAAACTTAAGGCAGTTTACAATTTATCTCTTTTGTTCCCTTTGGAAACTCTGGATGAAAGAGAATGTCCATAGGCAGCCCTTTTGCAATCCTATAGAAAAAGACCTTCCAGGGTGTTCATTCTTAACCTGGGAGCTTTGACCATCGAGAGACCTGAGAGAACCACAATACCCTGATAGGAACGATGAAAATTCATGCGTATTTCTCTATGCAGTTCTTGGCTTTCATCAGATTCTCAAAATGGTCTATAAGCCAAGAGACAGTTCAAAAGACTGTTTTCTGGAAAGAACAAACGCTGATCCTGCCTTGGTTTACTTCGTATTTCTCCCCAGCCACAGACACTT
>PVIY010001575.1:0-147198 GCA_004026745.1 Myrmecophaga tridactyla | reverse complement strand
TAAAATCATGCCAATCAAATTTCCTTGGGAATTAATTGCAGCATAAGCAAATGTTGCTTTATCAACAATCCTTAATCTAAGAGGTGATGTGGGATTTTAAGGGTGGAAGGCAAGAGATAATCTGTTCTGTTTGTGTTCACAGTAATCCTCTGGTATGCTTATGACATAAATTATAGGAGAATTTTCTATTTGGTCAGGACCTGAACAAAAATTTCAGTTTGATTTATTTTACCTCAGAACAGAACAAACATGTCCACACAAATATTAAACAAAAGTTATCTCCAAGGAAACAAATGTTGTATAGCCAAATTTTCAGATTACTTAACTGGCTTACACATTTCATTTGTGAGGAAAACTTGAGGTTGATAAATTTCTAGACAGGTGATGCTGTAAGAACTTTTCTACCACATTTGGTTCTTGATAAGATTTACTGTCAAAGTTAGGGAGTTTTTCTTTCATTTTTGGAAGAAATTTGTTTTTAATAACCACTTAAGACTTATCTTCTGAAAATCAATAGTAATGTGCTGTTACCAGTAAAGTAACCTCAAGTTTTAATTTTTCATCATTCATTTGAATTAAATAATGTAAAATACAAAAGTATGATAAGTGATGCATTCAAACTCTTTATCATTGTTTGTTATAAATCTAGCATATTTTTCAGTTTTTCTGGAATCAAATATATATTAGGTTAGTGTTATGAGCATCATCTCTGGACTCCACCAGTCGTCATAGAATCACATAGCCAATAGCACTTATAGTCAATTACTGTTGTGAATCTGCTTAAACTGCTTAAACTTCTGTGCCCTGTTTCTAATAGAAAAAATGTGTACATTAGCAATATCTATGTTGTAATATTTTCATGTATATAAATATGTTAATAAACAGGAGAATTTATAATAGCCAAGTTCATTTTAATTATGTGATTCTTACGAATTTCTATTATATAATATCCAAATTATAAATTATAATGTTTACATTTCCTAGTCAAAGAAAGAATTTTTCAGCTATATTTTGCAAACTACACTTTGTTATATATGTATAGGATCATTAAATCATTGTTTTCAAGATGTCAGGCCATTCGTACAACCAAAAACATTTTTGAAGTCATTCATATCAAGAAACACCTTTGATTTTTCCACAGATTGTGAAGTTTGAACACTGAAGAATAGGAATAATGCAAATATGCCAGACTTCATCTTTATGGGATTGGCAGACTGAAGAGGTCCAGTGTGTCCTCTTTACATTATTTCTCCTGATAAACCTGATCATCCTGCTAGGGAATTCAGGAATGATACTGATAATTTATCTGGATCTCCAGCTTTGAAACCACATATACTTTTTCCAACATCACTTGTCTTTCTTTGATCTCAGTTACTCAACAGTCATCACTCATAAACCTTAGAGAACTTAACGGCTTCCAACAAGTACTCTTAATTCACTGGTTGCTTCATCCATATGTCTGTTTTTGCCCTTTTGTGTGTCACTGAATTTTTTCCTTCTCTCTTCAATGGCTTATAACCATCATGTTGCTATCTGCAACTCTCTTCAATACTCTATTGCCATGTAGATGAGACTCTACATGCCCACATCATTGGGTCCTCCATGATGGATTTTAATGAATAATTAGTTAATGTTGTTTACATGAGCAATCTGAATTTTTACAATGTCAATGTAATCTGTCACTTTCTCTGTGACACAACCCCAGTTTTAACCCTGTCCTGCACTGACTCTCATGACACTGAAATCATGTCTCATTTTTCTACTTTAAACATAATAATGTCTTTTATAACAATTTCTGTGTTCTACAGTTCCATTGTGTTTACTATAATGAAAATTAATTTCACTTATGGAAAACTCAAAACCTTCTCTACTTGTGCCTCCCATCTCCTGGGAGTTACCATGTATTACAGCACTACAATTTTTACTTATTTAAAACCAAAGATGTCCTACTTCTTTGGAAGGGGTTAAGTGGCTTCTGTGTTTTATATAATAGTGATCCTCATGACAAATCCACTCATTTATAGTCTTAGGAACAAAGAAATAAAATTGCTCTTATTAGAGTCATGCAGAAGAGAGAAAGTTCAAAGTAATTGAATGGACATTGATGCTGGATATTTAATCTCATCTTTTATTTAATATTTGTCTATTTGACTTTTTTCTCTATATACAGTGGCATCTTTAGATTGCATTTCTGTTGAACCACCCTCTATTTCATGACTTATGATATGGAACATTTCCAGGGACATGTATTTAGAAATCTATATAGTTATTGGAAATCATGAAATATGTTTAATATATGCAATTTACAAATACATGTTTTATAAAACAGGTAATATGAACCTAAATGTGTTGTTATCTTTCAAATGTAAGACAGAATCCCCATGTATGTTTCATATTCAGAGAATTTTATTATAGATAAGTGTTTATATTTTACACTATTAATTCTGTAGAGAAGAATTATATTCAGATCACATTCCTGATCATCTGAAAAATTATTGTGCTAATAATGGTATATTGGTATTTTAACAATGAAGATTCAGCAAAAAGTTTAGTCATAAAATTTATTTCTGAATAATTCCTGCTTCAAATTTACTTATATTATTTGAAATTAAACTTAATGATTGTAAAAAACACATTTCAATGCTCGGAAGAGGTACCAACTCCTCCTGATTTTGAAAGGAGTAGGCAGATGATATTGAGGTGACATTGATACAAAATCTCCATCTTTCTCTATTTTGACTTAAACTCCAAATTCAACTAGGTTGTGAAATAAACTTATGCTGGCTTTCTAATCTCCAAATAACTTTTTCTCATTGTCATTGAAATTTTGATGAAGAGAAAATTGCACTTCCTAATTGTGGTAGTATGAAACTGTATGTACCTCATAAAAGAAAGTTTTTAAAGTTAATCTGTTCCTACGGTTGAGACCTATTGTAAGTAGGATTTTTGATGAGATCACTTAATTAAGATGTGACCCACCTCATTCAGGATGAGTTGCAGTCTTCTTACTGGAGTCTTTTATAAGAGAATGGAATTCAGACAAAGAGAAGAAAGTCATGGAAGCAAGAAGCTGAAAACAGCAAAACATGAAAAAAAGACAAAAAACATCGTATGCCACCAAGTGCCTTTCATGTGGTAGAAAGGTGCAGGATTTCCAGGAGCCAGACTTAAGGAAGAAAGCATTGACTTGATGATGTCTTAACTTGGACGCTCCCATAGTCTCAAGAAAGGAAGTTTGTAAGCTAATAAATTTTCATTGCCAAAACCAACCCACTCTATGGTATCAGCATTCTGCAGCTTAGAAAAATAAAAGACTTAAGTTCACTAAATATATAATATAATATTTTGTAACTCCATGATCCATACCATCAAATTATCTCCTGACATTCTAGAGTATAAACAGTTTTTGTTTCATAAATTGCTGCTAAATCTATATAGAGGTAATTTTATTTAATGCAAGATTCACAAAAAAGCATTTCACCTGCTTATATATGGAAGCGACCTTTTGGCTATTAAATTCATTTAAAAATGTTTATGGATCTCAGCACAGATTATTTCATTATTCTTTGATGTTTATTTTAATATAATAAGAGCCAAGTAAAATAAATGAAACAAGTTACAGAAGTGTTTTTTATGGATAAATACAATACATTGTTGGGTAGATGAATTAGGTGACACTGTTAGAACTGATGGGAGAAACTCCACATTTGTTTTCCTTTTGATGTCCCCAAACAATCATCCATCAGCTGATGCATATTCCTAGAAAGAAGTTAATTATGTAGAACTAGCCAATGCAAAACACTGAAATTGTAGGTTTCACAAAACCTAACTATAACATAATTAACAGTGTATTATAAATATTTAATAAAATTTGGATGTTACTAAAATACACTGCAATAAAGTTATGTGAATACATAGCTATATCTAAAGATTAACAACATTTGTGAGTGAGTTCCAATTTCTTCTTTGAATTTTGTGGTATTCTAATTTTGTGTAACAATGTTTACTCTTATGACATTGTTCCACTTTTGAATATAAATATGCTTCATTGTCAAAAATATGCTATTTAATCCCTGGTGGTTAATGTTCTGGGCTTTTAGCCATAAATTAATTATTTCTCAAGAAATACTTTCTCTTTTACCCTGTCATAATTGAAAATCATCATAAATACACAGCCTTATGTGGACTGCAACTCTCTTTTACAGGCCTAACACTGATGCATCAGTCATTGGACTTTTATCCTTGAAAATATGTCAAGCAAATTTCCTTGGAAATTGGTCTCAGAGATGAGCAAATGTTTCATTATTAACTATTATCAGTATAAGAGGTGGTATGGAATTTTGAGGGTGAAAGGCATAAAACATTCTGTTTTGCCTATGTTTGTAGTAGCTCATAGGTATGCTTATGAGACATAAATTTTAGGTGGAATTTCTGTTTGATCAGCACCTGAACAAAATTTTTTGGTTTATTCATTTTACCTCAGAACAAAATAAAAATACAAGCACCAAAAATTAAGCAAAAGTTGTTTCCAAGGAAACAAATATTTCTGAGTCAAAATTTCAGGCTGCTTTACTTGCTTACATATTTTATTTGTGAGCCAAATTCAAGGTTGACAAATTTCTAAACAGGTAATGCTGTAAGAACTTTTTCACCACATTTGGTTATTGCTAAGTATTACTCTCAAAGTTAAAGAGATTTGTTATCTCAAAAAAATGAGAATATTATTAGAAGAGAGTGCATATACCTATACATATAATTTAAGCTTTATATATTGGGAGGATTTGAATAAATGCAAATATAGAATATATGGAATCAGAATCATCAAACAATGTCCATACACTGAAAATATAATTTCTTGAAGAAATTTCAATTTTGATAATTTGCATAGTCCTTCTGTTTTCCCTATTTATATCAGTGTGTACCATATTTTATATAAGATATGGTCTGAAATATTTTTAAGACAAAATCCTTTCATTCATGGTGGTATGGCACAATTCTCTGTATTATAAAAGTTGAACTATTTAATTAATGATAAAAACAAGAATGAATACAACATGCCAAAATATAAACAATAGATTTTTTGCAATGATTAAAGTTATATACTAATGTAAAAGTTAGATTATGTTTTCTCAGCCCCTACCAAGTTCCAGACAATATTTAAAGGGCTTTAATATATAATTAACATAGTTTACTTTCATAAAATAACCTGCAGGTTGGTATTGAAATAGCAACAGTTTAATCTCATGTAATTGAAATTTATCCTACTACTTGTTTAGGCAAAGACTTAAGCATAATCCTGGAATTTTCTCTACTTCACACACCTCACATTCAGTCCATGTTGAATCTATGTACAGAATATATGTGGAGTGTAACTACACCTTAACACCTCCCCTGCTAACTCCCTTGCCCAAAGAACCAACATCTCAGTCTTTAAATTGTTGGAGCTTGCATCTAGTTCTTTCTATGTTTTCTGGCCAGAGTGTTACAAGTGAAAATTAGGTTGGGTCATGTTTCTTTCCTTCACAAAACCTTTAAGACCATGTGCTAGTTTGAAACTAAGTAACACAGAAAAGCCATGCTCTTTTACTCCAACCTTGTGGATGCAATATTATTGTGGGTGGGGTCTTTTGATTAGATTTTCATGAACATGTGACCCACCCATTCAAGGTGGGTATTAATTGGTTTCCATCAAAAAGATCATGGAGAAAGAGAGCTCAGAGCCAACACCAAGAACAGAGAGATGAAACCAAGATTTAGAAGTTTGGAGATGCTAAGCTAAAAGACCAAACCCAGAGTCTGCTGTAAAGAAGCCAAGTGAGGAACCACAGACACTTAGAGGGAAAGCCACTGGAAACAGGGGCTGAGAGAGCCGTTTGAAACCAGAAGCCAGGAAAGGACAGCAGATGTTGCCATGTGTCTTCCCATGTAATAGAAAAACTCCAGATGCCAAAGGTCTTTCTTCTGAATCAAAGTGTCTTTCTCTAGATGTCCTAATTAAGATATTTTCATAGCCTTGGGACAGTATAATTGTAACTTAAAAGCCATCCCATTTCTGGTATATTGCATTCTGATAGCTTTAGCAAACCAAAACAGACAATAAGAGTAAAAATCAAAGCTTTTACAAAATCCTCCAGATAAAATTATCTTGCCCTTATTTCTTACATCTGTGAACTCATGCTGTATTATTACATCTTGGTACTCACTTTGAAGTGGCCATACTGACCTCCTAACTCTTTGCTGCACATATTAGTCCTGAAGATAGCTGGACTTCCCCCATTTGATCTTCTTCCTGAAATTCCCTTTCCTTCAGTTAACTGCATTGATCATTTCTCATTCTCTTCCTTATAAGACAATGCCTTACAACCCTATTTAATGTCACATCTGCGCCATCCCTCATCCATGATACATTTTCCAAAGAATTGCCCTATCTATATATTTTCTTCTGCCTTTATTTCTTCTCTGTTTTCCTCCATTATGAGCACAGAAATTTTACCTATTTTGTTCAATTCTGTATCTCCAGCACCTAGCACAGTGCCTCAATAAATGAATGGATTAATTTTCTAGGTGACAAAAGTAGGATACAGAGAGATTACATAAGCTGTTCATGGTAAGGAAGCAAGCTGAGGGACAAGTTTACAATTGAATGCACACAGTCTGACTTTGAGACCACATCTTCATCACTACTTTATGAGAGTATGAAAAAGTATACAATTATTGTTAGTGTTATAATACTAACAGCATATAGTTAATAAAATAAATAGGGGTCATTGAGAGGTATATATAGCAGGCAGATTTTCTCTAGAGCTGCTAGGAGAAGATAGTGCAACTTTGGCAATACCAGTTAAATGTGCATGCATAGTCTTATTAAAAAAAGGAAAAACTCTGTAAAGGAAAGAGTGATTTATCAGGTGATATCATTGGAATGTGGACAAGACCCGTATTGGTCATATACAGATTACTCTTGTGTGAGAAAGGGATTCAGAAACACAGTATCTCAAAAAAGGTGTAAATATCATCCTTGGATATAGCAGTGTGGATTTTAGCTAATTAGACTTTGAGGGTGCTCTTTGGCAATAAGAGAACCTGAAACCCAGGGTTCTTCTAATTTGGTGCTCTAATACCTCCCAAGAAGTTCTCCTCTTTGGCATGGTTGAAGAGATTTCATTTTCACCCTGTCCACTTCCCAATCTGATGGATGTGTGGTTTTCACTTTTGGAAAAAATTCCCACCTTTCTCACATGATGGTATTCTAGCTTGCTATTTGCCAGAATGTGATATTCCATAAACAGAATGGCTCTTAAAATGGGGAATTTATTAAGTTGCAAGTTTACAGTTCTAAGACTGAAAATGTCCCATTTAAAACAAGTCTATAAAAATATCGAAATTAAGGCACCAACAAGAAGTTAGCTGCACTCAAGAAAGTCCAATGAAGTTCAGGATTTCTCTCTCAACAGAAAAGGCACATAGTAAATATTGTGAAGTCTGCTAGCTTTCTCTCCCATCTTCTTGTTTCATGAACCACCTCTGAGGGCATATTCCTTCTTCATCTCCAAAGATCTCTTACTGTGTGGGCTCTTGCGGTTCTTGTGACTCTCTCGTCATTCTGAAGCTTTCTCCAAAATGCTTCCTCTTTTAAAGGATTCTAGAAAACTAATCAATACCCACCTTGAATGTGTGGAGTCACGCCTCCCTCAATCAAAGCTTAATACCCACAACTGAGCAAGTCACATCTCCATGGAGATAATCAAATCAAGTTTCCAACCTACAGTACTGAATAGGGATTAAAAGAAATGGTTGCCTCCACCAGATGGATTGGGAATAAAATATGGCTTTTCTAGGGCACATAATCCTTTCAAACTGGCACAGATGATTTTTAGGAAAATGATTTCTTGGATATATATCTATTCATGTTACCCATTTTTTGATGTGAACATTTCTGATATTTGTGTCATAAATTTCACTTTTAGACGTGGTTCATGTCCTGTGGTATCAATAGAGTTTTCCTTTAGTAAATTTTTTATGCTAATTAAAATTTTAAAGTCCAATGTGACAACTAGAAACACTATCACTAATTTAAATATTAATGTACATACTCTAGTTTTGAGACTGATGGTTATACTTTCTGAAATATTGCATAAGTGGTGAAATACCTTTCCTCTTACCTCTGCTACTGTACTAATCTCAACTGTAATATTCAGTGAATAGTTTGCACATGGATACTTAGGCCAGCTTATTAAGCTATTCTTGCAGTCCATGGGGGATGCACAAGGAAAAAATACAATAACTTTCTTCTGCAAAAAAAAAGAGAGAATTTTTAACAAGTGAAAATTTCTGAAACAGTTAACTAATTATATAAAGGTCTACATGAATGAATTTTGCCTTTTAGTAAAAAATGATCCCTCAGTGGAAAAACTATATTGCATGGATTGGAAAAGTAATCTAATAAATAGTATTTATGTGGCATTAAGTTAATAATGAATTCCATCAAATCCAATTTATTCTTATTGGGAATATAACAACTTTAATTCCTTGAATTTCCATAAATATGTATTTAATAAAATGATATGAAAGCACAAACTATGCTACTAATTATAGTTGTTTAATAAAAATTACTACACTTCTTATTTTCATTTTGAAGTGCTACACTTCTATGTGCCATGAGACATAGTTTAACCAACCTCATTGATCTTTTCCAATGAGGAGATAAAATTACAGATTAGAAGTATTAACAGGAGAGCTATTGCAGTAGACAGATAACTATAATATTCTAAGTGAGAGAACATTAATATATTAGATATCTGGTAGAGGAAAAGCCAAATATTTTGAGTTTTATTTGGTTTTCCTTTGTCTTGGGGATCTCATATACTAATCTATAGACTACTGCATGGCTATATACATAAGAAATGCTTAAAATAATTTTGAAAATATGTGAATGCCTGGTTCCCACACCAAGAGATTCTAACATAGTCAATAGGTAAAACTGATCATGGAAACTGAATAAAATAGAGAAATGAGGAAGTATGATATGGGTAGAGAGCCCTTTGGAAGCAAATGATCTATTAATTAAATGCAATCACAATTGGATCTATAGATTCAATGGAACCATTATTTAAAATTTAATAAAGGATTTTTTGAAGAAATAAACAAACTGATTTTACAACTTATATTAAAAAGTAAAGAACTAAGATAGCCAAAACTACTTACAAATGAAGTATAAATTTAGAGAAGCCACATAATTTGATTTTAGAATTTATTGAAAAATTAAAATAAACAAGAGTGTGGTATTCTCAATCAATGAAGCTGAATGAACAGCTCAGGAATAGATTCATACTTATGTAGTGAAAATCAGTGCCACAATCAAGGACTTAAATGGTACAGGGGTGGTGATTTCCCCACTTTCCAATCCAACAGTCTATTTTTCTGTGCAAGAAACAGATGGATCTTGGAGAATAACAGTGGATTATCATAAATTAAACTGAATGCTTAATCATGGGCCAGCTAATTTCCACAAGACCTGAACTGTCTGTCATGAAGGGGGTGTTGTCTGACCCACCACACCATTAAGTTGAGTATTCACTGAAGTATTGCATAATCAAATTGAAGTTTTTCTTTTTATGTTACATCAGGCTCTAGCAGACCCTGAAGGCACAAGTTTCATGAAGAAGTGTGCCAAATGTCCAGGTTCCCTTTTTCTGCCATGTCACCTTCTCTCTCCCAGCCCACAGCTACTATGGCTTCTTGGTGAGTTCCTTAGAAAAAAAGAGAAAACTTGAGCCTTACAGAAGGTTTTGCATGATATACAGTCTGCACCCAAAGTGTACAACTGAATAATATCAACACTTTCTAGGACATTCCTGGAGGACAGTCCAGGAAAATCCTCCCAGTAGGCAGAACCTAGTTCTGGTTCTGTAGAATTAGTCCCTAGTTGTTCATTTTCCTTGGGAGGAAAAATGTCCAGATGTGCACTTGCATGCACATTCATGTCCTATGCCAATGGTTTGCTTGGTGTTCAGGGTTTGAAAGCAACATGATTGGAGAATTGGTAAGTAAACGATCTGAAGGAGAGCTATGTGGATAAAACTTTCTTAATGGGTGAATGTCCCATGGGAATGCTCAACAGTTGGTGTATTCATCACAGGAAAATTTTATAATCAAGCAAATAGGATGACCCATTCTATGTATAGAAGCTAGCCTCTTTTTTCCAGTAACTCTATTCATTGCCCACTAGGCTCATGAACAAGATTTCCAGGGTAGTAGGGCTGGAGGTTATGCATGAGCTCAGAACATGTACTTCCATTCACCAAGTCTGACCTGGCTTTAGCCACTACTGAATGCCCAATTAGTCAGCAACAGAGACCAACACTTAGTCCCTGATATGTGCATTCCACAAAGTGATCACCCAGCTTCTGGATGGCAGGTAAATAATTTTGGTCCACTTTCCTAATGGAAGGAGAAGCATTTTGTACATACTGGAAAAGATGCTTACTCTGGATACTGTTTGCGCACAACATTTCTGGAAAAACTACCATCTATAGGTTTATAGGATTTCTTATATACCATTATGGCATTCCACAAGTATTGCTTCTGCTCAAGTAAATCACTTCATGGCAAAGCAGAAGTGTGCCCAGTAGGCCCACATTAATGGGATTCATTGATTGTATTATGTTCTCCCTCATCCTGAATCAGCTAGATTGATAGAACAGTGGAATGGCTAATTGAAAACTCAGGCCCAATGTTAACAGGGTAGCATTACCTTTCAGGGATTGGAAATATTTTTCAGGGAGCTGTATATGTTCTGAATCAGTGTTCCCTCTATGGTGCTGTTTCTCCCATAGCTAGTATTCACAGATCCAGGAATCACAGTGTGGAAATGTGAGTGGTACTAAATACATTACCCATGGGATCATCTAGCAAGATTTTTGTTTCATGCACCTGCCCCTATATGCTCTGTTGTCCCAGATGTCTTCAAATGCACTGGCTGGGGATACTGATCCTGCTTTCTGGGGGGAACTTGTAGTGCTAATACATGTAAGGAAAATTAAGTCTGGTATACAGGAGATACCTTAGCATGTCTCTTCCTACTTCCATGCCTTGCGATTAAAGTTAATGGTATATTATACCACCCTTTCCAGTCAGGACTACTAATGAGCTAGACCCATTAGGAATGAAGATTTAGGTATCCCACCAGCAAAGACCCATGATCAGCTGAGGGTAAAGGAAATATGGAATGGGTTGTGGATGAAGATGCTTATGAATATAAGCTATGAACATGTGATCAATTGCTGTAACTATTCAGTATTGCCCTTATTTTCTTATGAATATATCCGCATACATAGTTTAAATATCTACGTATGCATATATGCATCTATGAAGCAATTATTTTTATTTTCTTTCCTCTCCTACTTCCTTATTTTAAAACATATTTTGTATTAACTTTATGTCATAGTATTAAAGATACAGGATAAGAATGAATATCATTCAAGAACTTGCACCCTCTGTGCAAGGGGATGGTGCATTTTCCATTGCATACAGCTAATTGAATCATATAAGGCAGATGTATGAGTATGTCATTTTCTTAATTTGGGGATTAAGTATGGTTTAAGTAGACATGTGTTGGTGCCAAGTTGATAAGCAGTAGAATTAATGATTATGTTCATGTTTCAACTTATGCATACTGTAGTGTCCTGTCTTTTGGTCAAGGTAGCACTGGCCTGATTGTTAGTGTGAGGGTGTTTAATAGAAGAATCTGCATCTATAATTACTTGACTCCATGAACAACTCACTGCCTCTATAATCAGCAAAGAAAATTGCTTACAGCAATGTGGAGAGTTACTTTATCTAATCAGTGAGAAGTCATAAAAGCCAGGACTGATTATTTCAAAGTAGGAAGAAGTTCTGCTTCTTTTTCAGCCAGCCGTTTTCTATTAGAAAATTCAACTTCACCTGCAGATCATAACCTTACTTTTAGAATACATACTAGGTGTTAGGTCGAGGGAACGGTCACCTCCCTCCATCTTGGGTTCGGTGAGCTCAGCCCGGGAGCGCAGAAATAAACCCGCCCGCTTTAAATTTCTCGGTCTACTATCCTTTTTTCCCCACCCTTTTGCCTCCTAAACCTTTCACTTGGCAGTTCCTAGAAGATTGTATCAGCCAATTTCTAAAACATATCTAGATATATATCATCTCAGTTTTGGAAAATTAGTCTAGATTTGTCAGACTTCTCTGACAAATACCACACAATGGATTGGATTAAACAACCGGAATTAATTGGCTCAAGATTTTAAAAGCTAAATGTCCAAATTCAAGATTTCAACAAGGCTTGGTTTCTCCAAAAAAACTGTAGTGTTCTGGTGCTGAAATTGTTTCAATTCTTGGGATTCCTGGTCCTGTTTCTCTCCTGTCACATGGAGATCTCTCTCCTCGTGTCTATTTTTTTTTTTGTTATTTTTATTTCTGGCTTCTGCTTGTGTTGCCTACTATAACCTCATACTTCCAGTGTCTTTTCTTCATAATGATCTGTTATATTTAGACCCAAATTCCTGTATTTATACCACATTAAATGAAAATAACATATTTAACAGGTCCCATGTACAAAAGGATTTATATGCTCAGAAATGAGGACTAAGATGAAGAATACTTATAAATTTTGGTACATAATTCAATCTACTAATCTGCCCTTGGGAACACAAAAGATAAATTCATCCCATGTAAAAATTCCATTCATGCTTCCCAACATTCCAAAATCCTTATATTATTCTGGAAACGACTTGAAGTCCCAAATCTCATCAACGTCATTTGTAGGCATATTCTATCCTGAGACAAAATTTTTGTCTAGTTTGTGGATCTGTGAAACCTAAGGAAAAAGTTATCTGAGTCCATAAAACAATTATAGGGCATGGTGAAGAAAGATATTCTCATTTCAGAGGCAGTAAATCAGAAGGAAAAAAGAACCAAGTTTTTTAAATAAGTTAAAATACAGCAGGGCAAATCCCATTAGATTACAAGGTCTTAGAGTCATGTGTATATCCATGCTTTTCCCTCTGGCCCTGTGGGAAAGGCAAACCTGTCCTTTCCTGGTACCTGCACTGTGGTCTTGCCCTTTGCACACAATAGGCCCTAGGCCCCACCATCTCCAAGCTTTGGACTGTGATCCTGCTAACCGTGAAGCTGGGGCATAGAACTCCCTCCTGCATTTGGGTGGAATCTCAACTCTCCCTGACATCTGTGCCAAGGTCCATCACCTCCATGTCCTGGACCAGAAATCTTGTCTTCCCCCAAAGCTAGGTGGGAATCTCTTCTCCCTTGACCTAGAGAGATCTCCTCATTTGATCCCTATGATTCCATGGTTCTGCCCTTGAAATAACCTTTTCTTCATTTTGTCCTGTCTTTGTACTCTTCTCTCCAGCCTGGCAGTTTGTGTGCTCATACAAATTCATAGATTTGGTGTGTGGATCAATGTGGTCCAAGCCATCAGACAAAATGATTTTTTATAGATTGCTCCCAGACGAATACTTTTCCAATTCTGACTACAAGGAAGCATTAGGGAGTCTTATGGAGTGATGTTATTATTTTGCTTCCTGTTCCTAGAATATTTTCAGTTCATGAAAATTCATTACAACTTATGATACATGTACTGTGTTCATACAAACTTCAATAAATATTTGAAAGGAAATAAGATCTTATTTTTTGTACCATTTAAAATAAATTCTATAAATCCCTGTTACTTATATGTTTGAATCAGTCTTAACATCTTACAGCTTCTCCTATTAACAAAACAGTAAATAATATTTGCCATGTATTCAATTCCTACTTATGTCACATTTTTAATATGTTGAAAGTTACAGTTGAGCATTTTAGTTTTGTCAACTTCTCTCAAATTATTTTCTCTTTCTTATTTCAAATTATATTTCTTAATATCTGTTCTTTTCACTTTTTCCTTAAGTATGCTTCTATGATGAATAATCACCCTCATATTTTAATAAATTATTCTAGATTTAAGTTTTTGTAATTTCTAATTTGAGCCCTCAGTGTCTTTTGGTCATGCAGCTTCTTTAAAAGAACATTTTTAATGATGACGAATATTTCTCATAATGCTGTGTCCAAGGCACTGTTATAAAAACTTTACTTGTAATAATTCATTTCACACTTCCATGAAATTTATAAGGACAGCATTTAGGACTATATTACAAATTATTAAACCAAGCAAAGGTGATTATCATGATAAATGTTATATAGGAAATTAACCGGTAGAGCCAAGAGGATATTGAAAAAGGCATATGTTATGGTTTTTACAAACTTATTCCCTACTATAATTCGCTAAACTTTAATACATTTTCAGTAACGATAGAAGAGTTTTCTACAGGGATTAAATTTACAATACCTTTTCACCTGTGGTAGTTAGGTTCAAGTGTCAACTTGGTCAGGTGATGGTGCCTCACTGTGGACTTGAATCTATGCCTGATTATAGCTGCAGGTGGCTAAGAGGAGTGCCTTCTACAATAAATATTTGATTTAATTAGCTGGAGGCTTAAAAGAGAAGTCAGAAGACAACTCAGTGTAGCACAGTCAGAGCAGCTCAGCATACTTCATCTCACCACTTGCTTGCTGAGCCCAGACATCTGAACAGGCAGAAAAGAATCACCCCAGAGAAGTTCACTGGTATCCAAAAGCCAGGAGAGAAGGCCATCAAACACTGCTGTGTGCCTTTCCATGTAACAGAGAACTTCAAATGAAAGTTAATTGCCTTATAATTCTGAAGGATTATAAGATTCTGACTAAATAAATCACCTTTGTTAAAAACCAATCCATCTGTGGTATGTTGCATTCTGCCAGATTTGGCAGACTAAAACACCACTATATAAGTAATCTGATGCTGAATACTATGAGACAAATGTACTCCCATATTCACAATTTGTAGTATTTCTTTGAGGGTCATGAATGAGTTGCCAGAGAAGGCTGTCTAAATTAATCAGTCAAATAAATCAAATATAAACTTATGAACCATGAGTAAAGTTCATTCTTTATTCCTTAATTTCAAAAGATTCCTCACTGATATGAATCCTCTGATTTTTGTGTTAGTTGTGAGCCATGAGCTAAGGCATTCCAATATTTCTTACATTGATAAAGTTCATCACCATTATAATTCTCTGATGTAGAATAGGTACTAAGCCATGATAAAAGGCTTTCCTCATTCATTGCATATATTCAGTTTCTCACCTGTATGAAGTCACCAAAGTTGAGAAAGATTGGAACTCTGAGTAAAACCCATTCTACATTTTTTCATTCAAAGATTTTCTCACCACTATGAATTTTCTGATGCTGAGTAAGCTGTGCACCATAGATAAAAGATTCCCCACATTCTTTACATTAATATGGCTTCTCACCAGTATGAATCTTCTGAAAATGAGTAAGGAGTGAGCCATAATTAAAGGCCTTTCCACATTCCTTTTACTGGTAGGATTTCTCACCAGTATGAATTCTCTGGTGTTGAGTAATTTATGAGCCATGACTAAAGGTCTTTCCACACTTCTTACATTCATAGTGTTTCTCATTCATATGAAGTCATTAGTATTAAGTTGTGAGTTACAGATAAAAGACCTCCCACATTTTTCACACTTATTTGCTTTTTCACTAGTATGACTCCCCTTATCACTTAAGTAATTAACCCAAATAATGTCTTTCTACATACCATACATTCATATGTCTTTTACCCATTACAAATTTTCTGGTGCCAAGAAAGCTGTAAGCCACAAATAATAGCTATCCAATATTTCTTTCATTCACAGGGTTTTTCATCAGTATGAATTCTCTTATTTAGAATAAGTTGTGAGAGTTGGACAAAGCCCTTCCTACATTCTTCATATTTATATGGCTTTTCATTAGTAAGAAGTCAATGATGCAAAATCAGTTGTGGGCTTGAGTAAAGGCCTTCCCACATTCCTTCCATGCATGGGGTTTCTCACCAGAATGAATGCTCTGAAGTTGACAAAGGCTTTCCCATATTCCTTACATTTCTAAGGTTTCTCAGTTGTCTGACAACTTGGGTTTGGGAAAAAGTGAAAAAATGGATTTTTCTATTCATGTGTGATCATCCCTTCCCTGAAGTATGTCTCCTGTTTTAATTGTTTCTTCTCCAACTTGCTTTAGACTTCCAAATAATCTCTGGAACTGGATTTCTTAAATTGACAGCTTTCAAGACTGTTAGTCATTTACCATAGTGATAGTTATGTTTCATTAGTATCCTTTCTAGGAAGGAAGTCTTTCTTGCCATTCTTGAAGGCAAGTCTGACTGAAGGTATAAAAGAGTTGGTGGACAAAGAATCACAGAATATGAAAACTTAGAGAGGTAAACACAGCATTTGAGGCCACCTTTCACCTCAGGAATGTCTTCTGATCAAAAGGAACAACAATATGACACATCACAGACCATGGAATAATAACTTCAAAGTGCTAGTGACCCCATGTTTCAATAGTTCTGCAATATTGCATCTCCCTAAATATCCCTTTGAGCAGAGTACAGAAATTCTCACACTTCCTGAGAGAAGTCAAAGGCAACATCCTGGAATATTATGAATTTCCCAGCCATTGGTTTTAGAGCAGCAATAACTCATCAGTTTTCCTCTGAATTCCTATCTCAGAGAAGCACAGGTCTGGAAAAGACAGAACTTAGATTTTGCTTCTAAGTGTGCAACAGCCATTCTTTCCTCTTCTACACATATAGTTCAATTCATGGTACAGATTCTGGCAACGCATCCAGATCTAAGCTTAGCACCTACCATACATGGGACCTGCTCTTATGCAAGGCCTCATGGTACTTTTAAAATAGATAAGTGGGCTTTCCCACTGAAGTCATACAGTTAATTAAATGAAAAACTTAAAAAACATGACTGTTGTAGTCACTCAAAATATCTGGTTATTTGTGGTTTCTAATTTGTTTTGTCATATTGAATTTAGTTTCAATACATAGACAAAAAGCTAAAATGTGTCCCGAGGACTCATTTGAGCATTCCTCTTTTCTCTGCCTTTATGCATTCTTTCCAATAATTCTATAACCATTTTACTAAGGAACCCTCACCTTATCTGTCTTCAGAAGATGATGGAATGGGGCTCCCTTCTTCTTTATTTATTTCTATTTCAAATGGATTTTTTCTCTTACTGGCAAGAACTATATCAATAGAGTGAGTTTGGAGCTTGACAAATATTAAAAATTTAAATATTTCACAGAATATTGTTTGGAAAATATTATGTAACCTCAAGACTGATTCAAATTTCCCATGGAATGAATAAATAAAATAATAAATAACTAATGAAATCTATCCTTCAAACTTTGTATTTGAAACTTTGTATTTGACTCTTAATTTGTTTTACTATAACACTTTCCAGGAAATATTTTTACTTCATTCCTTCTACTTTCAGGTTTTCCTGTCTCTTTACAATTTTTTTTTGCTTGGGCAAGAACCAGGAATTGAACCTGGGTCTCTGGCATGGTAGGCGAGAACTCTGCCTGCTGAGCCACCATGGCCTGCCCAGTCATTTTACTTTTAATCATTAAGTCTAAAACCTAGGTGAAAAAAACTGTTTAATTTTGCAGTAATATGCAATTACTGTCCCCATGGATACTTTAATTAAGACTTAGATGATAGCTATTTCGTTATTTCACTGAATGCACAATCAATAATACATAAATAAGCCTAATAATTGAAAGAAAAATATCTTCTTTTTTTCTTCAGAATGTCTCTTCCTAGTTCTGCCAGAGTTTTGAGGAAATTAAAAAAACATGCAGATTGTTGAGAAACTAGACTTTCTAAAGAAATAAAATGAGCAACTATTTAGCCATTAATGGACAACATAATGCTAAGAATTTAAGTAAGAATTTTGAATTAAACATGAACTGTCATAGAAATTCTAATTGAATCATAGTACCATCCTAATAAACATCTTGATTAATTCTGTTCAGTAAATCAAAAAAGATTGAAGGCAACTGGAAAAGGTTTAGAGATTAGCTCAAAAAATGCTACAATAAGTGAGGGTCGGCTTTGAGGGCCAAACTCCTGCAAATTTCTATATTTAAATTTTACTGACATAGTAAGTATTAAATCTTACTAACATAGTTTGTCCTTCAATGTTTATTCTAATATTCTCAGTAAGTACTAATATAGTCTCCCTATTGGTAAGTAGATTATAGCAAATCATTTTGCAGAATTGCTGAAAGATCAAAATATCTGTTCTTCTATTTGAATTTCTGTCCACTGATGTATTCTCTCATGTGTTTGGATGTGAGAAGGAAACTTCTTTTCACTTTGTATTAAGTGACTTAATACACACTGTGACTTAATGTGAAAGGAGTGAAGATAAATCGATAGTAAATTAACCAGTTGACCTGATGGTTTTGGAAAAGCCACGAGTTGAACAAATGAACCACAAATATATGGACTAATACCCTTCCTGACCCAAGCACAAGTGACATAGGTAGTCTATCCTAGTGTCATTCCAATTTTATAGAGTATATATATATCAGTTCTGTGTGACATCAATAAGTAGTTTACCAGCATCACCCTAATCGGTCCATTTTATCACTAAAAACCCTGAAATATGAGATATATTTTAAAATTTTGTTTTAATTACCTCTGATATAATGCGAATTTCTTTGTTGACATGGATCATGTTTAACAGAATTTCAAATTGAAACCTGTATTTGAATGTTAAAAATATAATAACATATCAAGGCAAAAAATATTTTTATGTTTATTTTTTCTGAATCAGGGATGCACTCCTGGATATATTTCACAGAGATGTCCAATCAACAGAGAAATACACACAAGTTGTTAATTGTGGTGATAAATGTAGAGATCAGTAGTTAGGTACTAATTGACGGGTTCATATGAAAGAAAAATTGTGTTTATTAAATGGTGGTAGAGACAAATTATAGCAATATAATAATATTATTATAATATTAGTGGAGAAGAGAAGGGACTAAAAATTGGTGCATATGTAGTAGATTAAATAGAACTCAAAATATACTTGAATGATAACTTTAGATATCAAAATGACATGTAACAAAATATGTGTGCTCATTAAATATATATTATCTTTACTTAATAAGGATATCTACCTTTCTAAGAAATGAGAACTGATTATGATTATGTGGTAAGGAAGTAAGGGAGAAGAAACTCAATTTATTTATCAGATTAAAAGAAAGAAATAAAATAAGTGTAACACATATATTCATATTTTTACTCTTCCTGAAGTTTTATAAAGCACTTATAGGGCATGTTAAAGAAATCCATCTTCATCCTCACACATAAAATTTGGATAAAGCCATTGTGCAAAATGCAAAATATAGACTTAATTTGGGGGAGATTCATATGGGCATCTGACAAATGATATGCTTAAGAATATTAATATGATTATCTTAAAGTAACACAGAAATTCAGAGACATTGTACATAAATAATGTTTCTCAATAAGGAAGTCAAACATACCCTGGATAATTAACAAAAAATCAAATTGATTCCTGGTCTCAGGTGATTTGGGCATAATATCAAATTGCATTCAAGCTCTCAAATTTGTGTCTCCAAGGTAAGAAATATTCATAAATTCATCTGAGTTCAATGAAGTTAGCAACCACGTGGGCAAGCAATAACACATCTGTCTTTTAAGTTGAGTAGAGGTCTCTAATCATGATTATCAGATTAGCTCCAGTGAAAATTCATGACTCATGCTTTCAATTTAAATTATGGAATTGACAATAGTATGAATGCCAGACTCAACACAATACCATACAAATTATTAATCCCATTCCATAACAATGTATTCTGGAGAAACTTGGTATGCTTAACAGCATTATTATGCTCTTTGAAAAAAGTGTGCATTCTTTTTCTATTATGAGTTCTATATTGATATTGGAGATCTTAAAAAATGAAAATTCTGAAAGAGAATTGAAAGCTTGAAAGCTTCGTCTAGAATATGGTCTTAGCAAAGATGGTGATGGTAGGGACATGGTTACTGGTGCTGAACGGTGTTTATATTTCAAATGTTAATAGTTTCCAATGAAAACTTCCAGTTAATCAGTAACATGATTTTAGCATTATCATTGTCTCCTATTAATTGCATCAGTATAGCTTCATTTATGTTGTGGATATCTGTGCTTTCATTTTGCCAATTCCATGCAGGAGACAGAAATCCACAGAGTTTAAGTTTCCTTCTAAGCAGATCATTTGATAAGGACTTGGGCACATGATGATTAATTGGTGGGTGATTCCAGGAAACACAATGTTCTGAATGGAGAGTATGAGATAGGGAAGGGATAAAAGCTAACAGTGTGCAGTAGAGAGCAAGTTACATCTGTGTGCAAGTGAAGTTTAGTTGCTTGAGATACTTTGAGGAGCTCTGCAGAAGTTTTCATGGAATTGTTCTAAGGTTGGAGAAACTGTAGCTTGGACACAGCTATAGTTCACATCAGAGGTGGCCCAGTGTTATAGTGAGTAAGGAGATAGATGGTTCTACAACAGTATATTTGCAGTAGTAATTTGATGTCAAAATCAAAGTAAATATTAAACATTTGGCTTAGACTAATATATTCATCTGAGCACAACAATATAATACCTTGGGCCCTACTATTTTCTATTAGTTTGTAGATGTTTCCATAATGATAGTGAGATCCAATGCTTGGAAACCTCTCTGAATATATTTCTAATGAAGGCTGTGCCAGTTTGAATTTATTATGTGCTTGAAAAATCCATGTTTTAATCCTGACCCAATCTTGTGAGAGCAGCCATTTCTTTTATTTCTGATTCAACACTGTGGGCTAGAAACTTTGATTAGATTATCTCCAAAGAGATGTGACATGCCCAATTGTTAGTGTGAATTTTGATTAGATGGAGATGTGATTCCACCTATTTCAAGTGGTTCTTGCTTAGTTTACTGAAATCCTTTAATTAAACATTTTAGAAAGAGTCAGAAATGACAGCCTACAGAAATGAGAGACAACAGCAACTCCACAGCAGAGCTGACAGATGTATCAACACTCAGAGAACCGAGACATGGGTGTTTGGAGATGCTTGGAGCCCAGCAGACATCACCATGAGATGCTAAGTAAGCCAGAACCTGGAAATAGCCAAGGGAAACCAAGAGATGAAAGCCAGCCTGGAGAAGTAAAGTGAGGAACCCCACAGGACAAAGCTGAAAGCAACAGCGCCCAGGAGCAAGGGGCTAACCAATGCCAGCCCCATGATTTCCAGCTAACAGAGGTGCTCCTGACTGATAAACCTTCCTTGAATTAAGTTATCTTTCCCTGGATGCTTAGTTTGGACAATTTTATAGGCTTACAACTGTAAACTTGTAATTTATTAAGTTTTCCCTTTTAAAAGCTGATCAAGTTCTAGTATATCACATTCTGGCAGCTTGCAAGCTAGAATAGGGCCAGACAGTAAAAACAAAAATGCATTTAGAGAGGAAATAATGATGTAAATCAGAGAAAGAAGGCTCATTCCAGAATTCCCCTGGGAAAGATAGTATCAGGGTAGTATCAGGAAAGATAGATAATAACAATAATTATTATAATATTATAATTTATAATATATAAAATATAAAATAATTATTAAAATAATTATAAAATAATTATTATAACTGCAGTTCTTCCAAGTAATACTAATAATAAGAATAATATTAATATTACTTGGAAGAATTGCAGTTATAATTAAATAGTGGAAAGTATAAAGGCAGAAAAAAGAGAAATCCTCAAATGATGTGTCAGAAAATGCAAATTTTAAGTTGAAGACTGTACTTTGGAATAAAATATAATGAGTCAAAACAAATTTAGAACTCCAAACTACCTATTCTAATGTGGTAAGTGGCTGCTATAACATTATAAAGTGCTTTTAAATGTTTCACATAATTTTAAAAATGAGTTAATGAATTGATTGGAAACTCAAAAGTCTTTTCTTCTCTTATTTCAAAAGTGCCAAGGAGGGCATGGTTCACAAATATTGAATGAAGGGTGTGTGAGACCAAAGTACTTATGTAGATGTGGTAAAATGGGAATTGAAAGATATAAAATGCAAAATTTGATGAATAGGATGAAACTAATGTATTATTATTATGGTTATTATTATTATTATTATTGTATACTGTATGCTGGAGTCACATTTCATCCTTTTTCCACATGAGTATCCCGTTATTGCAGCACCATTCGTTGAATTTTTGTTTGGTTGGTTTTTTGTTTGTTCGTTTATTTGGCAAAGTGCATGGGCTGGAAATTAAACCTGGGTCTCCTGCATGGCAGGCAAGAATTCTATAACTGAACTGCCCTTGCACCTCTCAATCTATTATTTTTTTATAGGTGATTAGGACTTAACAATAAAACTCTAAGTCCTTATATATTGCTTGCCATCAGTTCAGTGATATAACTGAGGTTTCAATGGTGAAAAATGAATAAAATTTGGAATTTGAAGGTATAAGTTCATAGCCCACCTCCATGGTTAAAGCTACATGTGATCTTAGGCCCAGTGCCCAAAGCTGCTGTTTAAAACAGCAATGATTTGGCAGGTTTGGTTCCCAGACCATGCACCACCCCCCAGAAAAGGAAAAACAACAATGATTTCAATGACCAAGCGGACATAATTATGGAGACCAGGCAGATGAATTAAATAAATAAAGCAATTATTATAAGATAATTTCCTTTAAAATATTTCAATTTCAGTTACAAATGAAGGGGGCATATAAGTGAACTTTTATCTTCAAATGTTTTATTTATTTTAATTGAATATTGGCTCTCAAAGCTAATAATATAACCAAATCTCTACAAATGCATGTCACCAGAGCCTTGAACATGGTATTCCTTTTTTTAGCTGCATACAATATATTTGTTCTATGCTTACCAATAAGTATACAAATATTCTATCTGGTTTAAATCAAATAATTCATATTATGATTAAAATATCTATAAAGTTGGGTTTAGTGATAGCTTCTACTTTTTTCATAAACTAAATTAGTTTATAATTTGTTAATGTTATCTAAGTTTCACAAATATATCATATATATTTATTTACCTGGATGCCAGAAGAAAATTTATATTGGGTATTATCAAATCAGTATTAGTACATTTTGAGGTGACTCACAATTTGTAAAGAGAAAATGACTGTGATTCTTAAAGAATTGAATAATGGATAAACCTTTCAAAATTAAAGTAGCTTCCATAAATAAAGTTTAAAATCACAGCAATTAAAGGTCAGGACAGTTGAATTCTTAGAGGATTTATCTCAAGTGTGTGCATTCTGCTTTCCATATTAATGAATTTGTCTCACTTTAAGTATTCCATAAATCTAAGCTAAGATTTTACCTTTTTTTTTCTCATAATATATCTAAGTAAATAAAGAATACACTCATCCTGATCTATAATCCATGTTTCAAACTTTACATATCTAGGCAAAGAGGAGAAATTACATTTGAGGATGGGAATAGGCTCCAGTTACATGGTACACCCACAATGCAAATTGTGTATGTCTTCCCATAGGATTTTAAACAGGTATTTGAGAATCTGGTATAATTCTTTTGGAAAAACACAACAAAGAACATAATAATGATTTGGAATCATACCCACATTGTGTAATATTCATTGATGACCCTGAATTGTGAACTTAGTATTTCCCTATTAAGGTAATTTACTTAATAAAAAGTAGAATATTTATAAGGGCTCATGCCTTTGTTAGCTTTGTGAAGTGAGAGGAGTATGCTTGTCCTTTTGTTTTATGATTGAAAAATAATATGTATACATTATATCTGCAGTTGCAGAATTCCCCAAAGGCTACCAGTCCTGATGTATTTTTAGAGCCTTCCAAGATTCTTCTTTCTTTTCTACTTTTCTTCCACTTTCATTCCCTCTCTCCTTTAATTTGGAGCACAGTGATCTTAATACAACTGATTTATTCATCTCAGTTGAGAATATTTGCAGTACAAAATGCCTACAATAGGCAAATTCATAGAGATAGAAAATTGATTATAGGTTTTTTTTTCACATGGGTAGGCACTGGGAACTAAACCCATGTCTCCATCATGGCAGGCAAGAACTCTGGCAATGAGCCACCACGGCCCTAAGTTATCTTTTAAAGGTAACGTTAATGATATATTAACGTTGTTCAGGATTTTTGCATCTGTATATGCAAAATGATGAACTATAGATGTCATGTATAACTTTTTTAAAAAACAGTTATACTGACCTCCTAGGATGAGTTGCAGTGTAATCCTCTTTTTTGTAAAATCTGGCAGATTTTGTACAAAATATGGATGATCTCCTTTTTGAAAGTTTAGAAGCATTTCCCTTTGAAACACTCTAAAGGGGAGAAAATGAGAAAGTAATGGTAGGGGAAATGAAACCCTGAAAGAAAATTCATTAATTCAAAATGTTTGCTGCAAAAAAAAGTTTGCTGCACACTTAATGGAAGATGAAGTAAACATGCAAGTATCCCATTCAAAATTATATTCAAGCAAAATTAAGATATCTAAGTTATTTGACCTATCTCATCTCATAATACTGTCAAGACATTTATAATATATATTTGGGCATTAAATACATCATATGTTGCAAACTCTTGACTTATTTCTAGAACTTTAAAAGGAAGAACTTACCTAGCATACCATTGTGAATTCCCAATATTTCTGTGGAAAATCCTGCTCTATTCATTTCATAAATTTTACAATAAAAGTAATTAAATAATCAAAATTAGAAATGCTCAGATTGAAGCTATAGAAGTACCTTTAGCCTTGTCGACTTGCTTTACCATTTAAACATCTTTCACATTCAGTGTCCCCTCAAAGAATACCTAGCTTTTAAAAGCAATATTTCTAATGACATAACACAAAACAATTGATCATGCAGATGAAATTTGGGGTGTGAATTATCATTTTTTGTTTGGAATGAACACTGAATCATTATATAAGGAGGTTATTTAAAAAGATCAGTTATTCAAAACATAAAGATATGGAAGTAAGTAAAGAGGCATCTGAGCAATGTATCAACATGTATGCCATATAAACCATAGGTAAACACACTTCACATTGTAACCTGTGAAATATATTAAATTGAGGTCAGTATAGCTAAATATTCCTCTTTCTCAGATATTAGCAGATTCAGGGTAGAACATTAAAATATCAAGATATGAGATCTTCTAAGATATACTATCACAAGAAATAATAGATAATGACCTGAGATCAGTCAAGAAAGAGTATAGAACTAACAAAAGAAAGTATAAGCCACTCAAAAAACATTGAGTCATTTCATTAAGTTGCAAGCAATAAAGGGGCCATTGAGTAAAATTAATAATTTGTTGTCATATTCCTATCGTAGTTAAAATTTGGATCATTTATATTGATTAGAAATGGCTTTGATTTCAGGTTACATAGACTATATATTTTTCTTAAGTTGAATACATTCTTCATAAAAAATAGCAGAGAATAATATCCAAATAACTATAGTGTAACTCTACTTTCAAAGTCTAAGTACAGAAATGTGCATTTATGTGTGTGTGCATGTGTGTACAAATGAAGCACTAGCTACACAATACTTAAACAATTTGGAGATATAAATAGAACTTTGCATGTCTCTAAATCAAGTAGAAACATTTGTTAATAATGAATCTATCATATTAACAGAAGACTTTTTTTCCATAGGATGAGAGAATTGCTCAACAATATTTATTCTTTAATGTAAACCCAGATGGATGAACTCTCCAAGACAGTACAATATACTCATTAGAAAGGGTTGTTCCTCTCAGTACTAGCTGTAAAATGCATGCATCATTGAGTAGTAATCAAAGGAATCAAAGGAATGTGTTGGGCCACCACATTTGTAATATATGTTGAAAGGATCAAAAATAAATTTTATAAGGTGACCTCATCAACATCATATGCAACTAATGAAAAATCTCTCTCTGGAGATTCAGAAAAAAAGGAACAATTTAGAATTGTTCAGAAATCTGGAGGAGGATAAAGACTGTGAAGGGACCCTAGAAATGCTGAATTGAATGAATAGTCTTCTTATATCAGGTATGAAATTTCCACCCCAGACCAGCTGGTCCTCTCTCTTCATCTTCACTTGCTCTCAAACACAGCACAGAATGGGCAAAGAAACAGCATCACCAGCCCCTCCCAACAGGGAAAAAGAATATGACTTCTCTCACAGCACTGGGAGGGACTTTCATCTTTTGGAGACCCTGGGGAAAGGGGAAAACATTAGAAGGCCCAAGTCAGTAAGAGACAGAGAGTCTGAGAAAGCATGGACAGAAGCTGCATTTCTAGCCATGGGTCTGAAAGTCCTTCCCCAACCCCTGTAGGAAATAGCAGCAGATGGCCTGATTCCTGTCTTAGTGAAGGCTAAAGACAGAGAGAGCTACAGGAGTCCTCTGCCACAAATACAGTGAGGGGCATAGATGCAGATGGAGCTGGATTTTGGCTGGAAGAGAGAGGGAACAGGAACCCTACAGGTTCAGTCCAACTTAGTGAGATGCAATATATGCTACAAAGGCAAATAACACCAAGGATAATTAAATTGTTGAACATTGCCACTTGCTGGACATGCCAGAAAGTGCAAAGGAATTAAAGGACTTTTTCAGAGACTACCCAGAAAATATTTCTGGAGTGGTTCTAGAATGCCTAAGGGGAACCCACACCTATTTTGGCTGAAAAACATTGAAGACCCAAATGTTAAAGCAGTTCCCTAAAACAAAAACAGGTCTTGCAGGACAGTGAATAGAAAAGTACCGCTGGGAGATAGAAAACATGTTTTACCCACAAACAGAGAACTTGCTTCGGTGCCCAGTGGCTCTCCCATCCAGGAAGCAGACCACTGTGGTGCCTGGTTTGGGGAGGAGACTTGGGGTCAGAACCAATCTGACAACTGGTTGGTGAAAGAGATGAACAGAAAGACAACAGATCCAAGGAAAAGGAAAATGCTAGGCAAAAAGAGATAGTATAACCTCAGAATAAGTTAAGTAAGAAAATCTGATAACTCAACACAGGCAAAAAATCACAACTCACCCCAGGAAGAGTGAAGATAAGGCCTAACCATGAACAAATGAACACCTCAACTCAGATCCAGGAGTTGGAAAGACTAATAAAATATGTTCAAATAAATATTCTAAGTCCACTCAAGAAGTTGAAGAAAACATGGAAAAAGAGATTACACATATAAAAATAACGAACAGGGTATCTGTAGAGAAGAACTGGAAAGTTAAAAAAAAGCAAATAGCAGAATTTATGGGAATGAGAGGCACAATAGAGGAGATGAAAACCAAAATAGAGATATACAACAGTAAATTTGAAGAGGCAGAAGAATGATCTAGTGAATGAGAAGACAGAATATCTGAAATCCTACACACAAAAGAACAGAGAGGGAAAAGAATGGTAAATTTTTGCAAGGTCTCAGGGAAATGAGTGACAACATGAAGCACACTTTAATATACATGCTATGGTTGTCTCAGAAGGAGAAGAGAAGAAAAAGGGGCAGAGAAATTAATGGAGGAAATAATAACTGAAAATTTTCCAATACTTGTGAAAGACATAAAACTACAGGTCCAAGAAACACAGGGCACCCAAAACAGAAGAGATCCAAATAGACCTTCACCAAAACACTTACTAATTAGATTGTCAAATCTCAAAGACAAAGAGAGAATTCTGCAAGAAGCAAGAGAAAAGTGATCCAACACATACAAGGGGAGTTTGATAAGACTAACTGCAGGTATCTCAAGAGAACTCATGAAGGCAAGAAGGTAGCGGTATTATAGATTTAAGATATTGAAAGAGAAAAATTGACAACTGTTATAGGTTGCTAGCTGCTGGAATGCAACACACCAGAAATGGATTGGCTTTCAATAAAAGGGGATTTGTTTCATTAGTTCTTCAGAGGAAAGACAACTAACTTTCATCTGAGGTTCTTTCTTACGTGGGAAGATGCAGGATGATCTCTGCTGGTCTTCTCTCCAGACCTCTGGGTTCCAACAGCTTTCCCTGGGGTGATTCCTTTCTGCATCTCCAAAGGTCTAGGCTGAGTTGTGAGTGTTGAGATGAGGTATGCTGAGCTGCTTGGGCTGTGCTACATTGAGCTCTCTCATTTAAGCACCAGCCAATTAAATCAAGCACTATTCATTACAGCAAGTACACCTGTTAGCTTACTGCAGCTGTAAACAGTAATAGATGAGGTTCACAGGCCATTGTTTCATGGCCACAGCAACAGAACTAGATACCTTCGCCTGGCCAAGTTGACAACTGAATCTAACTACCACACCAGCAAAGAATTCTGTATCTGGCAAAATTGTCCTCCAAAAAAAATGAGGGAGAGTTTAAATATTTACAGATAAATGGACACAGAGAATTCATGAACAAGAGACTTGCCCTACAAAAAATACTAAAGGGAGCACTGCAGGCAAATAGGAAAAGACTGGAGAGAAAGGTTTGTAGTAGAGTTTAGAAGTGAAAATGATCACTAAGAGTAACTAATAAGGCTAAAAGAAAAAAAACAGATATAACAGATAAAATCCAAAAGAAAAATTCTTCAGGAAAATACTACCTTTATGGTAATAACATTAAATGTAAATGGATTAAACTCCCCAATCAAAAGACATAGATTGAAAGAATGGATAAAGAAACAGCATCCATCTAAATGGATTCATTTTAGACATGAGGACAAGACTCATTTAAGACATGAGAACAAAAGCAGTTTGAAATTGGAAGGTTGAAAAATTTATTTGATGCAAACAACAACTAGAAAAGAGCAGGGGTAGGTATACTCATATCAGACAATTTAAACTTCAAATGTAAAACTATTAAAAGAAACAAAGAAAGACACTATGTATTAATAAAAGGGACAAAATATTAGCAAGTCAAATCCAGCAACACATTAAAATAATTGTACACCATGACCAAGTGGATTTTATCCCAGGTAGGCAAAGATTGTTAAACTGAAGAAAATCAATTAATGTAATACAGCACATCAAGGAAGATATTATATCTTCATCAGATATAATAGCTCAAACACTTCAAAATGATTGAAGATGAGGGAAAGCTATCTAACTCATTATATGAAGCCAACATCACCCAAACACTAAAGCCAGGCAAATATATTACAACAAAAGAAAATTGCAGACCAACCTCTTGAATGAATATGGGCTCAAAAATCCTCACAAAATATTAGCAAATCAAATCCAGCAACACATTAAAATAATTATACACCATGACCAAGTGGATTTTATCCCAGGTAGGCAAAGATTGTGAAACTGAAGAAAATCAATTAATGTAATACAGCACATCAATAAATTAAAGAGGACAAAACCACATGATCATCTTGATTGATTCAAAAAATGCTTTTGACAAAATTCAGCATCCTTTCTTGATGAAAACACTCCAAAGACAGGAATAAAAGGAAACTTCTTCAACATGATAAAGGGAATAGATGGTAAACCCACACCTAACATCATACTCAATGGAGATCAGTAAATCTTTCTCTCTAAGATCAGTAACAAGTCAAGGATGCCCACTATCACAATTGTTATTCAACATTGCGCTGGAAGTTCTAGTTAGAGCAATTAGACAAGAAAAATAAATAAAAGACATCCAAATTGGAAAGAAAAAAGTAAAAATTTCAGTGTTTGCAGGAGACATGACAATGTATATAGAAAATCCTGAAAAATCAACAATAAAACTAAATAAATGAGTACAGCAAAGTGACAAGATATAAGATCAATGCATAAAATCAGTTATATTTCTATACATCAGCAATGAGCAATCTGAGGAAGATATCAAGAAAAAATTACTTTAAAAATAGCAACCACAAGAATCAATAACTTAGGAACAAATTTAGTGAAGGATATAAAAAATCCTTGCAGAGAACTATGAAACTTTGCTAAACATTAGCAAAGTAAATGGAAGAACATGTGATGGTCATGGATTGGAAGGCTAAATATGGTTAAGATATCAATTCTATCCAAATTGTTTTATAGATTCAATCCAATACCAATTAAAATTCTAACAACTTACCTTGCAGAAAAAAAAAAACAATTATCAAAATTTATTTGGAAAGGCAGGGTGTCACAAGTTAGCTAAAAAAATATTGAGAAAGAAAAATGAGCTGGGAGGTCTTGCCCTGCCTGACTTTAAAGCATATTAAAAAGCTAAATAGTCAAAATAGCATGGTACTGGCATAAAGATAGGTGTACTGCCCAGTGGAATCAGGTTGAGTGTTCAGAGGTAGTCCCCCACACCTATGGCCAATTAATGTTTGATAAGGTGGTACATGATACAGAGCACCTGGGGCAGAGCATCCTCTTCAACAAATGGTGTTTGTAGAACTGGACATCCATATCCTAAAGAATTAAAGAAGACCCCTATCTCAAACTTTATACCAAAGTTAACTCAAAATAGATCAAAGTACTAAACATTAGAGCTAATGTTTAGAAGAAAATGTAGGGAAATTTGCTAGGCAGTTTTTCTAGACCTTACACCAAACCAAAACAATGAAAGAAGAGACATGTAAGTGGTATCTCTTCAAAATTGAACCCTTTTGTGCATCAAAGAAATTGTCAGGAGAGTAAGAAGGCAGTCTACGAAATGGAAGAGAATATTTGGAAGCCACATGTAAGACAAAAATATAATATCCAGAATATATGAAGAGATACTACAACTTGACAACAACAACAAAAATGACCCAATTAAAAAATGAGCAAAAGACATGGATAGACACTTTTGCAATGAGAAAATACAGATGCATCATAAGTATGAAAATGCTCTTCACTAGCAAGTAGGAAAATACAATCAAAATACAGTGAGATATAATCTCACCCCTCTTATACACAGTCCATTATCAAAAAAACAGAAAATGACAAATGCTGGAGAGGATGTGGAAAAATAAGCACACACATTCACTGTTGGTGGGAATGTAGAAGGGTACAACTGCTCTGGAAGGCAGTTTGTGTTTCCTCAAGAAGCTCAGTATACAATTGCCATATGATCCAGCAATCCCATTACTAGGGATACACTCAGAGGAACAGAAAGCAGGGACATGAACAGACATTTGCACACTGATGTTCATAATGGCATTATCTACAACCACCAAGGGATGGAAACAGCCCAGATGTCCATCGGTGTATAAGTGAATAAACTGTGGTATATAAATATGATGGAATACTACATAGACATAAGACAGAAGAAAGTTATAAAGTGTACAACAACATGGATATGTCTTGAGGACAATATGTTGAGTGAAATAAGCCAAAAACAAAAGGATGAATACTCTATGGTCTCACTATGTGAACTATAATGAGCAGACTCTGAGAGATAAAGTTGATGACACAGGTTACCAGAAGATAAAAAGAGGGAAGAGATTGGGCATTTGATACTGAAGGAGTACAGAACATCCAGCAGGATTGATTACAAAGATCCAGAAATGGATAATAAAATACTGTGTGATGGTGGCACAATATTGTAAGTAGAATGAACAAAGCTGAATGTAAATATGGTTGAAAAAGGAAGGCTAGTAACAGGTATGACACCAGAAGGAAAGTAAAGAATAAAACCTGGGACTGTACAACATTGCGAAATCTAGACCGGGCACATGATGGTATTTAAATATATAAATATAAGAATTGTTTTATTTAAGGGAAAGCAGTTGAATATTATCATTGTAACATTAAAAATGGGATGGTATATTAAAAATTTCATTTAATGCAGACTAGGGTCTATGGTTAACAGTAACATTGTAATAAGCTTTCATTAATTGTAGCAAAGCCTGTAGACCATATCTAAATGCCAATAACCAGGGATAAAAGGGAGGGCTAGCAGATTCTTGTTGCTGTTTCTCTTTTTCTTCTTTTTTTCCTTTTTTTCTCCTCATTTACTTTCTTTTCAGAAGAAAAGGAAGTATTTGTATATAGATTGTGGTAATAAATGCATACTATGTGATTATTCCAGAACCATTAATTTTACACTTAGGATTGATTGCAAGTGTGTGAATAAAATGGTTTTAAAAATAAACAGAGGGGGTGCATGGGTAGTTCAGTGTTAGAATGCCCACCTTCCATGTGGGAAACCCAGGTTTGATTCCTGGACCATGCACCCCCCAAAATAAATAAATAAATGAACAGAGAGTTCATTTCCAGGTGCTTACCCACGCAAAAATAAAAACATAAACAAAGGATACAAGTGGTGGAGAGGATGTGAAGAGAGAGATACACTTATTCACTGTCAGTAAGAAAGTAGAACGGTGCAGTCCCTCTGGAAGGCAGTGTTATGGTTCCACATCTGAGGAAGAAAAGAGGCTCTCTGGGTGACTTTTAGGCCTAACTACAAGCAGGCTCGCTATTACAGAAATAAATTTCATAATGGCAAGCCTCATGATCAAGGGTTTGGCTTGTTAAATTGGGAGTCTGCAATACTTGGGAATTCTCCAGGTTGGGAAGTTTGATAGTTACTCATTTTTCACCAATCCCTCAAGGGGACTTTGCAAATCCTCTTATTTTCTGCCAACAGTACTCTGGAATGTATCCAGGTATTACATTAACCTATACAACATAGATCTCATTCCCTATTGTAGGTTCCATGTAATTAGGTTGTTTACATGATCTGAATAAAAAATTTAAATTTTGGACAAAATGAACTTCTCTTTCTTAGGGCTCTTACAGAAGTTGAAGTTTCACTCCTTCCTGCAGCACCTCAATATTCCATCATATGTATAAACCACAGTTTGCCCCTCCAATGATCAGTAGAAATACTTAGGCAATACTCTGTCCATTGCAACTCATCAATAATGCTACCATAAACACAGTGTGAAAGTTTCTATTCATGTCTCTGATTTTAAGTGTTTGAATCTTCTCTTTCTTTATCATTGTCTAGCTAAATCTTTTTTGGATCTTCACTAAGAAGAAACTTTTGACCTTAACACTCTATTGTGTTGTTATTCTCTATTTCATTTATCATCACTATGATCTTTTTATATCCTTCAAACTGCTCACATTCAGTTTATTTTGCTCTTCTATTTCTAATATCTAGTATTAAAATTCAATGGTTAGTTTTCATATTTGAGATCTTTCTGCTTTCTTGCTGTGATAATTCAGAGTTATAAATATCCATTTCACCATTGCCTAGGCTGTATCCTATACATGAATGTATGTTTTGTTTTATTTTTCCATATTACTCAAGATATTCCTAACTACATTTGTGATTTCTTCTTTGAACATTGGTTGTTTAATCCTATATTTTTAGATTTCCACATATTAGTGAATTTTCCAGTTATCCCTCAGTCATTTTCTCCTAACATCATTCTTGTATTTTCAGAGAAGATTCCTGATAGGTTTTCAGTCTTGATAAATTTATTAAGGTTTGTCATGTGATCTATCATAAGGTCTTTTCTGTGTATACTGCTCATGTTGGGTGAAATGTTCTACAGATGTCTGTTAACGCTAGTGTGTTACTGTATTGTATTGGTCTTCTATTTCCTTATCAATCTTCCATCTCTATATTCTACACATTATTGAAGGTGGTATACATAAGTCTATTACTGTGAACACAGAACCATCTATGTGATTACAATGGGGCTTACATACAATATCGTAAATCTGTAACCATCTTGTTTCATTTGATAGCAACTTGATGTAAAAAACATACAAAAAAGTTTTCTTATACCCCTCCAACTCCCAACATTTTCATTATTCTTGTTACAATTTTATCTTTACACTTTGTATATTTTAAACCATAGGATGTACAAACCATAGATTTGTCAGTATTATTTAAGCATTTGCTTTTTAGAATCTGTGCAATAAAAATAAAACTTACATATGAAAAATACACTAAAGTAATACATGGTTTAGGATTACCAATGTGGTTACCTTTACCAGAAATGTTTATTCCTTCGTTTATGATACTTCTGTACACTGTCTAGTGCCCTTTATTTTCACTCTGAATAATTCCCTCTAGCATGGTATGTTGGGCAGGTCTAGAGGTGATGATCTCCCTCAGTTTTTATTTATGTGGGGATGTGTTAATCTCTCCCTCATTTTTAAGATAGTATTACCATATGTCAACTACACAGTTGAATATTTTTTCAACAATTAAATATTTCATCAAACTGCTTTCTTGTCCCTATGGCTTCTGATGAGAAATTGGTACTTAATTTTAGAGAGATTGTATTTTCTCATTATTTAAATAGTTGTGGTTACAGAGCAATCATACATTAAATACAAGATACTCATATACCACCCTACTGCCTTATTATTAACAGCTTGCAGTGATGTGGAACATTTGTTATAATAGATGACAGCACATTTTTATAACTGTATTATCAACTATAGTCCAAGGTTTAAATTAGAGGTAACACCTTGTGTAATGCAATTCCATGGATTATTTAAAACATTTTTATTCTGTTACCATATATTCAATCTAACATTTTACTTTCTGATCACATTCATCATCTTGTATTAGGCTGTAATTTCCTAGACCTTACACCCAGGGCACAAAAAAAGAAAATATAAACAAATGGAACCAAATTAAATTTTTTATGCCTCAAAGAATGTTCCCATGAAAGTAAGCAAAAGCAACCTACACAGTCAGAAAAAATATTTAAAAACTGCATATCCAATATATATTTAATATACAGAATATAAAAAGAAATCCTTCACTTAACAACAAAAAGACAACCCAATTTAAAAATGGGGGAAAGATCTGAAAATTCACCTTCATAAAGAATATTTACAAGTGGATAGAAAGCACATGAAAATATGCTCAAAATCATTAGCCATCAAGGAAATGTAAAAGAAAATCACAATGTGATGTTATTAATCACCCAACAGAAAATAGTAAGTGTTAGATGATATGTGAGAAATAGCAACACTCATTCATTGCTGGTAAAAATATAAAATGATATAGCTGCCGTGTGGAAGAGAGTTTAGCAGTTCCCTAGAAACTATACCACAACTAGGTATATACACCATAAAATTTGAAGCAGGGACTTGGAACAAATTTTGTACCCCAATGATCATAGTAGCATTATTCACAATTGCTGAAAAAGGGACATTTTAACAAGTAGTCTTCTGCAGCTTTTAGAATTCTCTCTGTATCTTTGCATTCTACTGTTTGACTACATTGTGTCTGGGAGTAGTTCTCTTTAATTTTATCTTGTTTGTTGTTAACTGGGATTCTTGAAAGTGTGTTCACGTCTTTCATCAATTTAAAGTTGTTTTCTACCAACATTGTCCTGAATATTCTTCGTGACAATTTCTATTTTTTTCCTTCTGGGACTTCATGTTATGAATATATAGATATTCTTGAAGATATCCTGTAGATCTCTTAGGCTATGGTCACTTTTACCCTTCATCTCTTGTCTAAATCATTTAAATTGTTGGGTCTTTGTTGTGTCTTTGAGTTCACTGATACTTGTGTTCATCCAGCATTTGTCATCCTTCTTTGATGGTTTCTGAAGCTTTAACTTGTTCCTTTGGAGAGATGACATAATTTCCTGTGTCTTTGTCTTCTAAATATTTCTTGTATGCTTAATATTTTCATATTTTAGTGTTTTTACTATGGGATTGATTACCTGAACATCATGGTTCTCAAGTTTTTACCTGTTAGTGAAATGACAGATACATCATTGAGAGGCAAGGGCTAACAAAGAAAAAAACAATGCAAAATCTCCTTTCATTGCCTTTGAAAATTGGGTTTGTGTTAGCTAGTTTCATTCTTCAGAGTTTAGCTCTCCTATCAAGACAATATGCCTGAGGGAAAAAGGGGATGTCATCTGCTTTTCTGAGCCTGTGCCTTTTCATTGGCTACAATCCTGACCTTATAAATTTCTCTGTTTACTGGAAATAGAATGTGTCCTTTATCCCCATGAAATTGACTTTCTCCCACTTAGGTGCTCTATTTTACATCTTAAATCAGGACTTCTTTGTCCTAAGCCACATTGAACAGAGGCATTCTTACACTGCTTTAAGTGTCTGCAAACTGTTTCAACCTGCAGGGAAAATCTGGGAAGAACAAAACAAAAATGAGTTTCCTGGTAATGCTTTCAGACTGCCACTGGATAAATTGGATCAATCCTGCATACACTCAAGTATGCACATAAGGATAACACCGCTCCCTCCAAACAGAGCCAGGAACCCACAATGGGGGCAAAGGATATCTCTGCAATATGTCATGGAGGGGGTGGAGTAAAGAACAGCCTGTACTGCCAGTTTTAAGTTGTATTTTCTTTATTTAGCTGCCACCCAGCTATAGTAAATTTTTAACTCATTTCTGCAATTTTTGAAAAACTGACTGTAACAATTTTTGCCAGTTTTTCAAAGATTTTGTGAACTGACAGATATTGGAGTGACTTAAACAGCTATTTTGATAGCTTAGAAGCAGTCATAACAGTATTTAGTGAACTGAAACAATTTAAGGGAACAAATTTTATCAACTAGGGAAATCACATGCAATATAATGGAATCAAGTATGGCTAAATATTATTATATATAGTATATATTAATAATAGTATAAATATATATTATTAATATATATTTTATATATTTTAAAAATATCTAACAGAGGACAAAAATTTATTTTAAATATTGTAATAACCAAAAAGAATAGGAGAGAAGAGGAAGAATTTCAATGATATATGACATAAATTGAAAATATCACTTAAATAATTATTTTAAATGTAAATGGAATAAACACTTCAATTAATAGACCAGTAATTAACTATTAAAAAGTAAGACCAAACTGCATGATGTCTGTATGAAATGGAAGAATAGTAAAAGGATGTACAAATACATCTGTAAATATGCATATATAAATAATATATGCATATTATAAATTAGTACTAAGAGAAAAATAGACTTCTGATTTACAGAGACATGAAGGATGGTATAAAATAATAATGGAGCCAAGCTTCAAAAAAGTTATATCAATTTTTTCAGAGCTTCAAACACATAAGCGAAATTTGACAAAATGAAGTGGAGAAATATAATTTTTCTCAATAATAAGGACATTGAATAATTGTCAGGGTTAAAGTTCTAATTTTGTTGAAATGTAGGACAAGGAAGTCTTTTTCCCTTTCTATTTCTTCATCCTGATCATCTGAAAACATATTCTACTAGTAGAGAAGATATAAGAATCCCACCAATAAAGAGTCATCAAAAGATATGTCATAAGATCAGTTTTATATATTATTCTTTATTTCTGAAAGTATACTATAATAATAGATTTCAATACCGGGAAGAAGAAATCCCTATGGTGATTTTGCAAATAGTAAGGAGACTCTACTAAATGGCATTGACATAGAAAATGCCCATTATTTTCTTATGAAAAGATTGGCTCTTATAGAAGATTGGCTTATCTTCCATGGTAATAAATTGTGAAACAAATTGATGTTGGTTTTAATTTCCCAAAAAGCATTTGTCTTTTTTATTATGGGAAGACTTTTGCTTTCAAATATCATAAAATATATACCATACTATTTTGTAATTCCTTGATGCATACTATCAAATTCTCTCCAAAATCCTATGGTGTATACAATTTTTCTTATATAGGTTGCTTACAGATTGTTCTAGTTTGCTAGCTGCCAGAATGCAACACATCAGAAATGGACTGGCTTTCAATAAAGGGGTATTTATTTATTTAATATATAGTTCTTCAGAGGAAAGGCAGCTAACTTTCAACCGAGGTTCTTTCTTAAGTGGGAAGGCACAGGGCATTCTCTACTGGTCTTCTCTCCAGGCCTCTGGGTTCCAACAACTTTCCCTGGGTTGATTCCTTCCTGCATCTCCAAAGGCCTGGCCTGAGCTATGAGTGCTGAGATGAGGTATGCTGAGCTGCTTGGGCTGTGCTATGTTGAGCTCTCTCATTTAAGCACCAGCCAATTAAATCAAACATCATTCACAGCAGCAGGCACACCTCCTAGCCAACTGCAGATGTAATCAGCAACAGATGAGGTTCACATGCCATTGGCTCATGTCCACAGCAATAGAACTAGGCACCTTCACCTGGCCAAGTTGACCCCCATATCTAACTACCACACAGATCTACATTAAAATGTATTTAGTTATAGTTAATTAATTCAAGATTCACAAGAAAGCACTGCACCTGATTTGAGTTTTTGGCTATTAAGTTAATTATAAAATCTTTATTCATCTCAGCACTGATTTTTCTTGTCTTCTCTTATGTTCCCTTAATACAGGAAAAACTAATACACTAAAATAATACAAAAAGTTGCAAAACCGTTGTTGCAGTTGAACCCAATAAATCTGTTGCATAAATGAATGTTAAAACTGAAAACCTAACTGGAGCAACTCCACCTCATTTTCCATGTGATACATTAAAAACTCGCATTCATGGGCTGGTATACAATCCTAGAAAAAAGGGATTTATGAAAACCCAGCCAATGCAAAACACATGAAATTGTATTTAACACAGGTAGAAGTATAGTATAAATATTTTATAATAAAATCAATATTTTACTGAACACAAAGTGTGATAAAAATTATTTGAACACATTAGTATATACAAAAATTAAAACGCACAAAGGAAAATAATTGGAAGAAAATATATTTTTAGATTAATAATATCTATGAATGGGTTTCATAGCCTTCATTGATTTTTATTTTATTCTAATTATTGTGTAATGTACAATTTTTACTTCATATGATAGTGCCACACTTTTAAATAAAAAACGTGTTTCATGTAAAAAAGGTGCTATAACATCTCTGATGGTTAGAGTTCTGGTCTTGCAGTCACAGGTTAAGTATTTCTCCAGAAATACCTTCTCTATTACAATATCATAAAGTACAGCATCACAAAAGAATACCCAAAAATGATGTTCAACATTACGTGGCTTCAAAAGGGAAGGGAACTCTATTGCAAATCTAACACTGATGCATTCATCCTTAAACTTGTATCCCTGGAATCCTGCCAAGCAATTTTCCTTGAAAATTAGTCCAGGGATGACCAAATTTTGCATGATCAGAAATAGAAGAGGTGTTGTGACATTACTAGGGTGAAAGGTCAGGGGTATGCTCCTCTGCTTGTGTTCACAGTAGATCCTTGGTATTCTTTCTTGTAAGACATAATTTCCAATTGAACTTTCTATTTGACAAAGGCTGAACAAAATTTTGAGGTTGACTTATTTTATCTCAGCACAAAAACAAATGCAATGACAAAAAATTAAATTATCTCAAATTAATCAATATTGTATCACAGGATTTTCATTGATTCAAATGGCTTACATATTTTCCATATTAGAAGTTCAACTTGACAGATTTCTAAACAGATAATTCTGGAAGAAGTTTTTCCTTACCTTTGGCTCATGGTAAGTATTATTCTCGAAGCTGGGGAATTTTAAATTATCCAAGAATTGGTGGTATTAATATATATACATATTCATATCATGTAGGCAATATCTGAATAATGGCAGAATTTATAGAAATAGAAATATAGAATTGATGGAGATCAGAGTCATCAATAATGTACACATATTTAAAGTACATTTTTGTGACTTCAAAAATTTCATTAAAACATATATCCTAAAAATTAATATAAATGATGAGCTTATAATATTAATACACCTCAGTAAAGTGCTTAAGACAAATTTCTGATCTGTAACATGTACTAAATAATATCGGATACAAGAGGACCTTAGGTGATGCATTAAAACTATCATTTATTATGTCTTGCTCCTCTTTTCTGCTTCTCTGAAATTAATTATAAGGAGGAATATGGTGTTTTGAGCATGGTGTCTGAAATTAACCATTCTTGGTAGAATCACAACACCAACAATAGTTAATGTCTGTGACTGTATAGTTTACTTAACTTTTGGTATTCTTTTACTCATCTAAAAAATTTGTATATTAATGCTGTAATATTTTCATCTGGATAACTGTACTAGTAAGGAAGTATTCCTAAGAGTGTCAAGTTCATTTTAGTATTGTAATATGCATGTGTAAATATTATATAGTATAGAAATTATGAATTATATCTGTCGATATTTGCCAAATTCTTCAATCATATTTCACAAAATAGTCTTTATTATGATTTGTAGACACACTAAATTATTCTAGAAGAAGACAGATCTTTCATACATACAAAAACTCTTTTTTTTTTTTTTTAAATTTGCATATGGGCAGGAGGCACCAGGGATCGAGCTCCAGACCTCCAGCACGGCAGGTCGGAGCTCTGCCTGCTGAGCCACGGCAGCCGCCCCAAAAACTCTTTTGAAGTCTTAAATTCTTAGTTATCACTTTTGATTTCTCAACAGTTTAAAACAGTGAACACTATGGGAAGTAGGAATAACAAATATTGCTCACACTGACTTCATCTTTATGTGCTTGACAGACTCTAAAGTGATCTGACAGGTCCTTGTTACATTATTTCTCTTTATATATATGATTACTGTGCTGAGGAATGCATGGATGATACTGATAATTCACCTGGATTTCCAGCTCTATACCACCATATTTCCTTAGTCACCTGTCATTCCTTGATTTCAGTTAATCAAAAATCTTCACCTCTAAAACTTTAGAGAACTTTATGACTTCCAAGAAGTATATTTCATTCATGGGATATTTCACTCAGATTTATTTTTAGTTCTTCTTGGGTACCACCAAATGTTTCTTTCTCTCTTCAATGGCCTATGATGATTATGCAGCTATCTGCAATCCTCTAAATGACCCTGCTGTTAGGTCTATAAGGCTCTGCAATTTCCTCTTCACTGGGTCCTACATAATTGGCTGTATTAACTCCTTGGTCAATTTTATTTTCATGAGCTTGAAAGATGTAGGGGTGGTGATTCCATCACATTCCCATTCACCCCTCCTATTTGGCCTATGCAAAAACAGATGTATCTTGGAGAATAATAGTGGATTTCTATAAATCAAGCCATGTGCTAATCTAAATTCAGCTGATGTTTCAGAGATGGTGTCATTGCTTCACCAAATTGTGACAACCCTAGTACATTGCATGCAGCTATTTATTTGGTAAATACTTTTATTTTTTCAATACTTGTTAGCATGCTTTCAGCTGGCAAAGTCAGAAAAACACCTTCACTGTCCTTCCTCAGGGGTGCATCAAATCTTCAGCCTTTTGTTGCAATCTACTCTGCAGATACCTTGATCAAATTACTTGTCCAGAAGATATCATACTGGTCTATTAACTGATGATATTATGCTCTTTGCACTTAGTGAGCTTGAAATAGCAACTACTCTGGACTTAAGGATAAGATAGTAGCATTTCAGGGACTGGATGATAAATAAAACAAACATTTTGTGAATTTCCACCTCATGGAAATTTCTAGGCACTCAGGTGATAAGTCAATGTCAAGAAATCACATGTAATATGAAGGATAAGCTGCTGTATCCCTGCCCCACCTACAACCAGAAAAGAGGAAGAATGCCTAGTTGGCTTGTAAGCATTTTGGAGCCAATATATTTCTCATTTGCATGTGCTACACTGGCCCATTTACCAAGAACATAAATATTGCTGTTTTTTTAGTGTGTCCTAAAATTAATATCTCCAACAGATCAAAGCTGATGTGTAAACTGCTTCATCACTTAGTCTATAATAATCCAGCATATCAAATGTTTCTTGAAGTGTTAGTACAAATAGAGATGCTATTTGGAGACTTTGTTAAAGTTCTATATGAGAAACACACCACAGACACATGGGACTTTAGAGAAAATCTTGCATACCTGCAGGTAAACACTCTTTTTTGAGAAACAGGTTTTTGCCTGCTACTGAGATTAATTAGATACTGACTATTTATCCCTGGGACACCTATTTCCTGTCAGATCTGACTTGCCTATGAGGAAATGGGTGTCCACTAACTCACCAAGCCATTAAGTCAGGTGTGCACTGCACACTGGGATCAGTCTCCAGTATGCTCTAAAGGCACAAATAAGTTACTTGAAAAAGTGGCTCAAATACCCTTTGCCCCCACTCTTGCCACCTTTTCTTTTCTCTCCCATCCCTGGAACTATGGTTTTAAGGAATTCATAACAAGATTATTGGGCCTTATGTAAAGATGGTTTTACACAGTGTACAGTTTATACTCAAAAGTGGACTGCTGCACACTACAGACCCTTTCTGGGACATTCCTGAAGGGCAATGGTGAAGGAAATCCTCCCAGTCAGCAGAATCTCAGGCAGTATACCTGGTTTTTCATTTTTCTTGGAAAGAGGAATTACCATGGTCCATTTTGAGATGGGGTGTAGATGATGTTTTTTCTGTGTGGTACAAGTGTGGAGGAACATAATTGGAAAATTGTTGACTAAATGGTCTGGGGGAGGTGCATGTGGATAAAACTTTCTGAATAGGTGAAAAGCATGAATGCATTCATTTTATATATGAATGCTAATAAGATGATGTCTTTACTACAGGGGAAAGCAAATAAATGAGCCACCATACACTGTCTAGAAAAGGTAAGTGCCTTCTATGGGATACCTACACACATAGATAGTGATAGTGGGGCCCCTTTCACTGGAAAAATGGCTCAAGTATAGAGTCTGTGGATTATGATGTGTTCTAGTTTGCTAGCTGCTGGAATGCAATATACCAGAAATGGAATGGCTTTTAAAAAGGGGAATTTAATGAGTTGCTAGTTTACAGTTCTAAGGCCGAGAAAATGTTCCAATTAAAACAAATCTATAAAAATGTCCAATCAAAGACATCCAGGGAAAGATACCTTGGTTCAAGAAGGTCGATGAAGTTCAGGGTTTCTCTCTCAAGTGAGAAGGCACATGGCGAACACAAGTCAGGGCTTCTCTCTTGGCTGGAGGGGCATATGGCGACTAACAGCGTCATCTGCTAGCTTTCTCTCCTGGCTTCCTGTTTCATGAAGCTCCCCGGGAGGCGTTTTCCTTCTTCATCTCCAAAGGTTGCTGGCTCGTGGACTCTTGGCATCTCATGTCTACATCGTTCTGCTCTCTCTGAATCTCTCTCTCCAAAATGTCTCCTCTTTTATAGGATTCCAGTAAACCAATCAAGACCCACTCAAATGGGTGGAGACATGTCATCCCCTAATCCAGTTTAATAACCATTCTTAACTAAATCACCTCATCCAGGGAGATGATCTCATCACAGTTTCAAACACACAGCATTGAATAGAGATTATTCTACTTTTATGAAATGAGATTTATATTAAAACATGTCTTTTCTTAGGGGGCATACTTCCTTTCAAACCAGTACATGATGTAACATGGACTTTTTCATCTACCCTATAACCACACAGATTCAAGCCTTATACAGAGAACAAATGGCCTCTTAAAGAAAGAGTTGAAAGAAGGTAAGAAATCTTTACAACATTGGACTAAAAGGCTATATCAGGCCCTAAGCCACTTAAACTCCACATCACAAGCTACAAGCCCAGATCCAGTTGAAATGCTAATAACAGGACTGGACTGATGCAAGTGCTCAGAATACAAATTAAAGGGCCAGACACTTTATGGCATAAAAGGGGAAAGAATAATAATTTATTGTTTCCTATGCCTCAGACCATACAAGTGGGGGAAGGTGAGGTCCTTTGGCCTTGGTGCTGACTTATGCAGCCACACTTGTTAGAATAATTACCTATTTTCCCCTTGGAAATAGTAGTCACCCAAAACATTTTAACATGGCAACAATTTATACGAAAAGTGTGATTAAAATTTTTATTTACCAATCTGGGACCCTCTGTTCCCATGAGAACTTAATGTGTAATTATATGGACTGTACCTTTTCCTAGATTAATGATTGATGTCATGGTGGAGAGGTCTCAAAACTTACAGAGGAGAATATCTAGTATTTAAAACATCCCCATAATGTTCCTCAGCCTGGCACTTTACTGTCATGGTCAGACTCATGTTCCAACTTGGCCTGGTGGTGGTGCCTGGTCATCTGGTCAGGAAAGCACTGGCCTGTATGTTGCTACAAAACATTTCATAGACTTAAATCATTATTATGATGGCTGTATCCGTAGCTGATGGCATTTGTAATCAGCTAAGTGGAATTTCTTCTGCAATGAGTGACACTCAATCTAATCACTGGAAGGGTTTTAAGGAGGATTCAGAAGAGTAACACTTACTCTTCCTGCTTCAACTGGTGAACCTCTCTTGTGGAGTTCATCCAAACCCTTCATTGGAGTCACCAGCTTCACAGCCTGCCCTATGGATTTTGGACTTTTCCATTCCCATGGTTGTCCACCCAGCCTTTTCTGAGAGTTTGTTGAGGAACTTCATTGGAGTTACCATTTGTGGCCTGCCTCACAGAACTTGGACTCTACATCCCCACAGTTATGTGAGACACTTCTATAAATATTATATCTACAGATATCTCCTGCTGATTCTGTTCCTCTAGAAAACCTTAGCTAATACAGCTTGTGACAAGGAGTGGTTTTTAAGTAACAGAATCTTAAAAATGGGTTTTTATGATTGGCTTTCCACTCTGGACTCAAAAGCACTAAGGACTATGTATCTGTCATCAGAAAGAAACTGCCAATCTGTGGGATGAGGTGACAAAGGAGAAAGTCAAAATATCACCATTGGATTCTTCTAACGCTTTACTTATATGAAGTCAGGTTCTGGGGGATACTGTTTTTGATACCTTTATGGAGTTTTGTGGAAATATTAGGTATAGAGATGATTCTATTAGGTAAAGACAACAATTCTCATTGTTGTTAGACATGCTGTATACATTAATGAGGGAAAGGATGAGCTGAAGGATTGAAATGAGAAGCTTATGCACTATATGGCAGATGTAAACGTTTCTATGTATGCCCTGGAGGAAAATCTTATTTCCTGCAGCTGCAGACTTGAGCTCTCTGAAAATCAGACTCAGAATCTTATTAGAGTGGTAACTTTACAATGTAAACTGAAATCTCAGTCTTGCATGGTGTCTGCCATTAAAGTGAAAGCATTGATTGGAAAGGAATGGGACCCTGAAAAGTGGGATGGCGACATATGGATTGATAATGATGTCAGTGGAGAGGTTTAAACCCTAGGTTGTGCTGAGTATTTTCTCGTAATACTATTTCTTGTAAGACTAATTCCTGTAATAGTCTGCTTGGAGGACATGGCCACCCCACCACCAGCCTACCCTGAGGAATTGGCCATTAACCTCCACATGAAGGGATTAACCCTAGAGTGATTAATCATTTTACACCAGATGAAACTGCAAATGAATGTCCTGAAGCAATTGCTTGGAAGATACTTCCAATTCTTTTCATGACCCACCCCCACCACCCCTCATTAGTCCCAGACCTATAACTAGACTAAAGACCCTCAGGTAAAGACATTACCTGAGGTTGAAATGCCAGAGCTGCCGTGGTATAATGTAAATCTGTGGATTCAATGGATTAGAGAGATTGGAATGTTAGAGTGGATTTATCATGGAAAGCCTGCTCATACACCCCAGGAATGTCTGGAGATGTACCTTTTCCCAGGACTGTGAGTAATAAATTTGTGAGACTAGCGCCATCATCCCTGAAGAGCTCTGTAGTTACCCTTTTCTGTAGGTCAGATACTACTGTGGGAACTGCTGTTACTGAGCTGGAATCCTTAAACACAATGCGAGTGATTAGATCCCAAGTTGGCAGAAGCCAGGGAGCAGTCCTCAATCACCAAAGACAAGGTGGATGTGGCTATCAAAATGGACAGCAGACTCAAATCAGGAGTCAAAATAATCTGACTCACAGAGATTTATGGCCTTGGCAAGTAGATCAGGGGGTACCTAGAAGTACAATAGATGGGCAGTCTGCTAAATTCTTGTTTGAATTGTAGAAACAAAATTGTTGTAGGTCAAGTGAACAGAAGTCTAACTTGGATTACAAAAACAGAGAGTCATGGACCCTTAATCAATTTCCAGACTTGAGACAGTTTACAGACAGAGAGCTCCTTGAATGAGGGGAAGGCCAGGTCCCTTTGTAAGGGGACCCTGTTACACTGTCACAAATTTATACTGTTAATCTTCCTCCAAGCCTTCCCCAAGGAGACAGATGGGCTTTTACCAGAGTAACTGTGTATTGGTGAAAAGGAAATGATCGGATATTTCTGGGATTATTAGACACTAGTTCAGAAGTGACATTAATTCCAGAGGACACAAAACATCACTCTGGTCCACCAGACAGAGTGGGGGCTGCACAATATGCATGTACCACCCCAAAGTGGACAGCTGCATTACTACAACCCTTTTCCACAATGTCACTTGATGAGAAATCCTCACAGTGGGCAGAATTTCAAGCAATGCACCTGATTATTCATTTTTCTTGGAAGGAGAACTGGCCAGAGGTGTGTTTATATAGGTACATTCATATACTGACTCATGGGGTTGTTGCTAATGGTTTTGCTGGGTGGTCAGGGACTTGGAAGAAGCATGATTGGAAAATTGGTGACAAAGAGGTCTGAGGAAGAGATATGTTGATAGACATTTATGAGTGGTCTAAAACAGGAATATATTTGTGTCCCATGTGAGTGTTCACCAGAGGGTGACTTCAGCAAAGTCCAATAATCAAATGGATAAGATGACCCATTCTGTGGATACCAGTTAGCCCCTTTCCCCAAGCAACTCCTGTCATTGCTTAATGGGCTCATGAATAAAGTGGATGTGGTGATAGCAATAGAGGTTATGCATGGGCTCAGTAACATGGATTTCCACTCACCAAATCTGCCCTGGCTACAGCCACTGTTGAGTGCCCAATCTGCAAGCAGCAGAGACCCACAATCAGCCCCTGATATGGCACCATTCCCTGAGGTGATCAGCTGGTTTTATAATGGCAGGTTGATTATATTGTACTACTCCCATCATGGAAGGGGCAGCACTTTGCTCTAACTGGAAAAGACACATACTCTGAATATGGGTTTGCTTCCCCTTAATGCAATGCTTCTGCCAAAACTACCATCTGTGAACTTACAGAATGACTGATCTATAGTCATGGTATTCCATGAAGCATTGCTTCTAATCAAGGAATCAACTTCAGAGCAAGTGAATTGCAGGAATGGGCACACGTTCATGAAATTATCTGGTCTAACAGTGTTCCTATCATCCAGAGGCAGCTGGATTGATAGAACAGTGGAATGGCCTTTTGAAAACTCACTGTAATTGAGTTTTCAACTAGGTGGCAACACCTTGCAGACCTGGAGTGATGTCCTCCAGGAGGCTGTGTATGCTCTGAATCAGCATCCACTGTATCATGCTGTTTCTCCTATAGCCAGGATCCATGGGTCCTGGAACCAAAAGGTGGAAATGGGAGTGGCACCACTCACTATTACCCCATCAATCCACAAGGAAAATTTTTGCTTCCTGCCCTTACAACCTTGAGTTCTGCTGGTCTACAAGCTTTAGTTGTATAAGGGGGAGTCCTTCCACCAGGAGAAACAGCAATGATTCCATTGAACTGGAATCTAAGACTGCCACCTGGTCTCTTTGGGTTACTCATGCTCATGGATCAACAAGCCAAGAAGGGGATTATTTTACTGGATGGGGTGATTGACCCTTACTATCAGGAGGAATAGACTGCAACTACACAGTGGAAGTAAAGAAGAGGTTTACTGGAAGATATGATATCCTCTAGGGTGTCTTTTAGTACTACCATGCCCTGTGATTAAAATCAATGGAAATGCTAGTGATCAGTGAAAGCGAGGGGTAAGGGGTATGGTAGATATAATCTTTTTTTTTCTATTTTCATTTTATTTCTTTTTCTATTGTCTTTTTATTTCTTTTTCTGAATGGATGCAAATGTTCTAAGAAATGATGAATATGCAACTAAGCGATGATATTGTGAATTACTGATTATCTTTGTTAATTTTTATTTCATTTGTTAATTTTTTTTAATTAATAAATAATTTTTTTTTAAAAATCAATGGAAAATTGCAAGAACCCAATCCAGGAAGGACTACCAATGTCTCTAAAACTTCAGGAATGAAGGTTTGGGTCATCCCACCAGGCAAAGAACCACAGCCAACTGAAGTGCTTGCCTAGGGTAAAGGGAACATGAAATCGCTAGGGGAAGAAGATTGCGATAAATATGAACTATGACCATGCGATCAGTTATAGAAATGAGGATTGTAATGCTGTTTTCTTCATATTATAGTATTTAAGTTGTAAGATATCAAGTTTCAGGGTGAATATTATCCAAGGACTTACCCTATTCTGGGGAAATGTGTTTCCAGTTGCATGTGGGACAGTTGAGTATTGTTGGGGAAGGAAAAAAATGAGTCTATTACTGTTTTCCATTTAGCGATTAAGTATGGTTTAAGGTGATGTGTACAGCTTCCAAGTTGACAAGTGGTGGACTGTCATAGTCAGGTTCATGTGTCAACTTTGCCAAGGGTGGTGTCTGGTCATCTGGTCCGACAAGTGGCCTGTCTGTTGCTATGAGGACATTTCATGGGCTTAAATTATGATTATGTTAGCTGCATCCACAGCTGATTGCATTTGCAATCAGCTAAGAGGAGTTTCTTTCCCAATGAGTGATGCTTAATCTAATCACCAGAAGAATTTTAAGGAGGATTCAGAAGAGACAATCACTCTTCTTGCTCCAACCAATGAGTCTCTCCTGTTAAGTTCATCCAAACCCTTCATTGGAGTTGCCAGATTCACATCCTGCCCTATGGATTTTGGACTTTTCCATTCCCATGGTTGACTAGCTGCCTCTCCTGAGAGTTCATTGAGGACCTTCATCAGTTACGAGATTGCAGTCTGTGCTACAGACCTTGGACTCTACATTCCCATGGGTATGTGAGACACTTTTATAAATTTTATATCTACAGATATCTCCTGCTGATTCTGTTTCTCTAGAGAACCCTAGCTAATACACTTACTTTATTCCAAGGTAATTCTTGCATGTATATTATTAGATCAACAGTGTTTACACCATACTGTTCCCCATAAACATCTTTCTTTTCACCTGTAGTGCTCTAGTGAGCACCTCTCTATAGTGGGCTTTAGTGGTAACTCATGCTCACAATTTAACCCAATGTTGGGTTTGCACAGGTTTTCCCTCTTTAGTTGCTATTGGCCTTCCATGGACCATAGGTCCTGCTAACTAGACTACATGGAACACACTGTTGATGTGACAAAACTGAGAACACTGACAAATTTTGAGTGAGACTTTCTTGCTTAAAACTGAAATGCAATTATAGTCTTATAAGACTCAAGCTTATGTTATTTCCTTTGTGAGAAAACAAGCAAGATAGCCCTGGCCTATAATAGGGTATACTGTACCTGATGCTATAGGATGGTTGGAAGCAGAAACAATTACTTTAGACTCTATTGCCCTTCTCTGCATGAAACATCTGTATGGGAACTGAGATATTGGGTGCTACCCTCAGAAGTATGTAACTTTACCATTAAGCTAAAAAAAATAGTAGATTTATCTAATGGCAAAATGCCTACCACAGACAGAGAGTATATTCCTCACCCCATGGAGAGGCTATGGAGCTGTGAGCAGTATAGATGGCTTTATATACTTTACATTCACACAGGATGCTACACATGGAGGCAGCCATATGTCATTGCCACATTATATGATTCTTTACCACAAATCCCTAGCAAATGGGAAATGCCTAACTCTAGATATTGAATGAATCATACCTAATAGTGGTATCAACCCTTGTTCCAGTGGAGCTGCAATGGTCACCAAAAAGCATATAATGGCTTTAGCTAATCATATGGCTCATGTGCTTAATGAATCTAGGTTGGCAATACCATTGTTAAATGATGAGACCACCAAATTCTAGAAAGAAGTCTCACAAAATATAAAGGTTTTAGACATATGAACTACTGCTCATGGTGGGACCTCTTCCCGTATCAACATGCAATGTTGTGTATATATTCCTGATCATTCACATGATATTTCACAAGCTTTAAATCACATACATGAGCACGCAGAAATAACTGATCAATTATCTACTGATGCCCTTTCTATTTGGTTTAATTTTCTTACTCAGATTTGGCAGCATTTCTTTATAGAATCATCTGTCCTATGTGTTGGATTATTACAGTTCTGTCGTATTTTATATTGCCATTGTAGTTTATGGATGTGATACCTGTCCTATTGTCAATGCAATCTGCTACATGGGGGGTGGATAGTGATGACCAAGGGCCAGGACCCAATCCTAAAAGGGAATGGAAGTCCAAGCATGTAACAGTCTGAATGACCAGGACAAAAGGAGAAAAAGGGAAAAAGCTCCCCAGAGGGAAAAGAATGTGAAAATGGCTGTAAAGGGACTGGAACAGGATGGCACTGATTGTAACTTAATTTTAAGCATTAGTGTTAGTAGAACATCAGGTCTTAAGAACAATTAATGATTATACTAGAGGCCTAATGTCCTCTTGCTATATGGAATGTTTTATTCTAAAATCATATTCAGATATAATGTATTTTTTGTAATTCTTTGATCCATACAATCAAAATCTTTCCTGAAGTTCTGCAGTATATATGGCTATTCTTCAAGGAGTTTCTTCTAAATCAGTATGGAAATTGACTTCACTATCATTAGTTAGTGAAAGATTCACAAAACATGCATTTCACCAGGTTGTATATAGGGAAAGTAAGCTTTTAGCCATTCACATAATTAAGAAAAATTATATTCATCTTAGTACTGACTTTTAGTTTCTTCTCATATGTTTCTTTCAGTAAGATAAAAGCCAAAACTCTAAATAACAAAACAAGTTTCACAAACATTGGTGTGGCTGAACACAACAATATATCTGCTGTGCTAATAAATTAGTTGACATGCACAAACATGGCAAAATTCCACCATGTTTGCCTTGTGATATCTCAAAATGCCAATTCATCACCTGGTGCAAACTCCTAAAAAAAATAATTTATGCTGTACAAGTCCATGCAAAATTAGTGAAAATGTGGATTTTATAAGTGTCTATTATAAGATAGGTAAAGTTATACTAGAAATATTTAATAGTAAAATAAGGAAATTATTGACAATTCAGCATGATCAAGTTATGTAAATATATAATACACATATTAATAAGCTTTATATGCACAGAAGAAAATAATTGGAAGAAAATACATGTAAAGAATAACATTTGAGTGGTGCAATGATGGCTCAGTGGCAGAATTCTCACCTGCCATGCCAGAGATCCAGGTTTGATTCTTGGAGCCTGCCCATGCCCAAAAAAAGGAATAAAATACATTTAAGAATGAGTTTTCATTTTTTTTGAATTTTGTTGTATTATAACTTTGGTGTAATGTGCTATGTTTAATCCTATGACAGTGTCACAATTTTAAACATAAAAGTGTTTCTTTGTGAAAAATGTACTGTACCATCCTTTCTGGTTAAGCAATCTGGGCTTTCAGCTGAGTCCTAATTATCTATTTCTCTAGAAATGCATCATCTTTTACCCATTTGTAAATTAAGCATCACAGAAGAACTGCAAAAATACTGCTCAACATTTTTGGAGAATCTAAGAGGAAGATAACTCTCTATTTCAAACCTAACAGGAATGCATTAGTCCTTGAACATTTATCCTTGGCATCATGCCAAACCATTTTCCTTAGAAATTGGTCTAGAGAGGACCAATCGTTGCATTATCAGTAATCATCCATATAAAAGGTGTCATAGCATTATCAGAGTGAAATGCAAGGGACTCTCCTCTGCTTATGTTCACAGTAGCTCTCTGGTACACTTGTGAAACAACTTCCAGGTGAAATGTCTATTTGTACAAGACCTGAACTAAATATTTAGGCTCACTTATTTTATCTTAAAATTAAAAATACATGCACAAAAATTAAACATAAGATAAATCAAAGGATTACAAATTTTATATTGCAGAAAAATTAGACTTCCTAAATGGTTAACATATTTGTGAGAAAAGTTTGAGATTGAAAATTTCTAGATGTTGCTGGAAGAAGTTATTTTTTTCCCATGGGCAGGCATTAGGAACCAAACCCAGGTCTCTGGAATGGCAGGCAAGAATTCTGTCACTGAGCTACCACTGCATCACCTTGGAAGAAGTTTTTCACTCACTTTGATTCCTGGTAAATACTAATCTCAAAGTTAATGTATTTTCACTTATTTCAAGAAAATGTAGATGTTAAAATGATATGCCTATACATATACATGTCATGGAGGTCATAACTAAGGAAGGCCATAATTTGTAGAAATGGAAATATAGAATTCATGGATCAGAGTCATCAAGCAATGTATGTATATTGAAAATACAATTTTAGAAGAAATTTTATTTAAAAACTTTTAAAAATATCTTCTGAAGATTATTAGTAATTTATACTCTATATTACTTAACCTAATGTTTTAATGTATGACCTTTCATTTGCACTAGATAATATTAGATACACAAACATTAAATGATGCACAAAAACACTTATCATTGTTTATTTTAAAACCAGCATTTTTTGTTGAAATTAAATATACATATGAATATAATGCTGTGAACATGATCTCCAGGTTCACCCATTCTTTGCAGAATCACAAAGCCAGGAATACTGAATGGTTATGACTTTGTATAAACTATTTAACTTATGTGCCCTTTTTCTCATCTACTAAATATATGCAATAGTAATAAGTATGTCATAATATTTCATCTGGATAAATGTATTAATGAAGGGAGGTATTTAGAACAGTGTAATGTTCATTTGTGCAATATATATGAGATTCTATTACATTATATCCAAGTGTTGATTTATACTATATTTACATTGGCAGTAAACTTACAATTTTCAGACATATTTTGCAACCTACTCTTTATTATGAATTTCTAAAATGAATAAATATTTTAAAAATATTTAAATCATTTCTATAAACAAAAAAAGTTCTGAGGTCATTCAAGCTAAAGTGTCACTTTTGATTTCACAGCAGTTTACAACAGTTAAATGTTATGGAAGTAGGAATAAACCAAATGTGGCTGACTTCTGCCTTCTGGGATTGACAGACTCTGAAGAGATCTGGTGAGTGCTTTCTATGTTACTTCTCCTGAAATACCTGATTACCTTGCTGTGGAATGCAGTGATGATAGTGATAATTTGCCTGATCTCCAGGTTCATATCCCTATTTATTTTTTCCTCAGTCACTTGTCATTCCTTGATCTCAGTTTCTCAACAGACATCACTCCTAAAACCTTAGAGTATTTACTGACATCCAAAGCATATAATTCATTCGTGGGCTGCTTCACCTTGGTGTTTTTGTGTCCTCTTCTGTGCCACTGAATTTTTCCTTCTGTCTTCAGTAGCTTATGACCACGATGTAGCTATCTGTAATCCTCTTCAATACCCTATTGTTATGTCCAGGTGACTCTGCTGCAGTCTCACTACTCAGTCTTAAATGACTGGCTTTATTGAATCACAAGTTACTGTTCTTTACATGAACAGTTTGCATTTCCACAATCTCCAATTAATCTATCACTTTTTCTGTGACAGTATCCCATTGTTAGCCCTGTCTTGCACTGATACCCATGCCACTGAAATCATGATATTCATCCTATTAGTTTCAATGTAATGGTGTCCCTTACTGCAATCTCTGTGTCTTATGGGTCCATTCTATCTACTATCCTGAAAATTAATTACACTTCTGAAAAGTGCAAAGCTTTCTCTACTTCTGCCTCCCACCTCCTGGGAGCCACCATCTTTTATCGTAGTACAATTTTTACTTATTTAAAACCAAAGTCATCTTACTCCTTGGGAAAGGACCAAGTGGCCTCTGTGCTTTATAGTATGTTAATATCCATTCTGAATCCTCTCATTTATAGTTTTAGAAACAAAGAAGTGAATAATGTTCTCTAATTTATTAGTCATGAAGAGGGTAGAAGTCTCCAGGCAATTGAAATAGCAGTGATGCTGACCTTTTTTCTTTCCTTTCTATTTAGATATTTACTCACAAAACATGTGGCATCCTTTACATTATTTTGAATTTCTGTTGTGTAATCCTCTATTTTACAGCACATAATCTGGAACATTTCCAAGAATGTGTTTTTACAAATCTACATAGTAATAGGAAGCCATGAAATATGCGTCCATCCAGTGTTTTTAAGGGCAACTAATGAACAAAAAAACATAGTGATATCATTCAGCTTTCATCAGAAATCTCCATGAATATTCCAATTTTAGAGAATTTTATTTTGGAGAGCTCTTTCAGAAGTCACTTTTCTGTAGAGAAGAAACATCACAGTCTAAAGAGTGCTGTCTTTAGACAATGATAATTTAGATTTAGAATCTAAATCTAAGACTTAGATTCTAGAAATACCAGATTTTTTAGCTTATATTCCTCAATAAGTCACTGAAATTTTAAATCCAGTTTTCTCAATTGTGCAAGATGGATGATTTTAAATACATAGAATTATTTTACAGATTATTTCAGACGATAAATGGAAAAAATTTTATGCAGTGCTAATAAATTTTGACCACAATCCTCAGAATGTTTACATTCTTGCAAATTTGATTATACAAAAGCTTTGTTTTGAAACTGTTCACTGGTATTTTTTGTTGTTGTTCACTAGTATTTTACAGTGATATTAGACTAATCTTGTTCATAAACAAACAACTGAAAAGGAAAATGAGCACTTTAATATTTAGTCATAGAACAAAGTAAAATTTGCAGTAAAATAAAGTTATAGAAAAATATAAATGTGAACATTGAGGAAAATTTGTACAATGTGTTAAATTATTAAAGAAAATAGAAATATTTTACCCATTTTGGGGAATTTGTTCATGTTTTTTCTAGACTAATCTTTTGTATGCATGTATATATATATACATATATGTACAATTTTTGTCATTTTCTATTTCTATTTTGCAGCTTTTGTTTTCCACACATTACTATGAAGTTTGGTAATTTCTTTGATATTCAAATTTGGGAGATGAATGTCTTTTTGGAGCATCAGTTAAATCAAGAATTCTGTCTTCCCATTCTTTAAGGCCTGAAGTTTTGTAAATTCATGAAATTACATTAATGCGTGTAGTTATATCCATTTTGTGTCTAATGCTAACCACTAGATGATGAAGCTGGGGCACAGAGGGGTTGTATAGCTTGATTATGTTCAGGTAACATGTTAAAGGTCAAGCTCAAACTTTAACCCAGACAGTCTGACATTAGGACTCATATTCTAATCACTATTTTATAATCTCAACTTTCCTTTTCTACAAAATTATAGTACACTTATCAGAGTTGAAAACATGTAACACATTATGTTGCTATATTATAAAATTAATACAAATAAAAGGATGAGAAGGGTATGTTGCTTGCAGACTTCACTAGAACTGCTAATAGAGGACAGTGTAATTTTGGAGATAGCTGCTAAATGTTCCTTAGCATACATGTATAATCCTATTTTCAGAAAGAAAGGACTCTGTACAGTAAAAATCACTTATCAGGTGATTTTAATGGGCTGGAAAGAGAACTGGATTAAGCAGGTACAGGCTGGGTGGTATAAGAAAGGGCTTCAGAAACAGGGTGACTCAACGAAAGGGAAAGTATTGTCTTTGAGCATTCCAGTGCAGACCGTAGCTGACCATGCTTTATGGGTGGCTCTTTTCCTTGAGGTATTCCTCTCACCCAGGTTTCTTTTTTGATGTTCTTCTGCTATTTTCCAAGATGTCATCACTTCTGCCTGGTTGGAGAGGTTTCACGCAGCACTCTATCCACATTCCAGTCTGAGAGAAAGATGACATGTTTACATTTGGGAAATAACTCCTGATATTTTGTCATTTGGAAGGTTTTTAAGGAAAAATTCAATTTCTTTAAAAGATAAGACTAAAGAGATTACCCATTTCTTCTGATGTGGACATATAAAGAATTATACATTTCCTCCAAAGTATATCTAACAACTAAAAGATGTTTATAATATTTTCTCACTATACTGTTAATATTTGTGTATTACTGTAGTAATATCCTTTACTTAATCCATTACGTTTGCAATTTTTGTTTTCTTTCTTTCTAGTTGTTGCCCTAGAAATTATGATATGCATGTTTAATTTATCACAGCCTACCTAAAACACTGTGCTACATAAATTTTGACATTAGAACTGTAAAGTAGTAGAGATTCAGTTCATCTCTCACATTTTGTTATCTACCATTGATTGGACTTTTCTATATAGTTTAAACACAACTGATCAACCTAGTTTTGCTTTATGCAGTAATTTTTAAAGGCATTAAAATTTTTAAATAAATTATTTGATATACTTACCTTTATTTTTCATTTTCAGTATCAGTTATGTCTATCTTTAGACTCAATTGTCCTTCTGTTATCATATCTCTGCCAGGAGAATTTTTAAAGCACAATACTCTGATAAAAATTATTTCTCTGTGTGCATGTGTGTGTCTGTGTGTTTCTAATTTCCCTAAAAAGTCTGCATTTTCTTCATTTTTGGGAAGTTGTTTTCATTAGATGTTCAACCCTGGAATGAGTCTTTATCTTTCAGTGTTTAACTATATCTTTCCATTATATTCTGGCTTCTATCATTATGAAGACAAGTCTCTTATTATAGTTAGGTTTATTTCTTCTGTTTGTAATATGTATTTTACCCTGAATACATTTGAAATTGTAACTGTGTCTATCCTTTAGCAAAGAGTCTAATGATTCTAGATGTGTTTTATGATCTGTTCATCTGTGTTTTCATATTTATCATTCCTGTGGTTTCACTGATATTTGTGTTCTATGTTTTGATGTCTTTCCTAGAAAAGTCTTGGCCATTATCTCCTTAAATATTTCTTCAGCTCTATTCCCTTTCTATTCCTTTTGTGGAACTTTAGCTATATGTATATTCACATGTTTGAGTTTGTCCCACAGCTCTTGAGTAAGTTTTCCCCCACTCTTAGATTTTTGTTTGGTCTGGACTTTTCCTATTGACTTAACTTCAAGTTCACTAAGTCTTTCTTCAGCTCTCCTGACTTTACTTTGAAACAGTTAAATGCATTATAGTTCCTGATATTGTGCTTGAACACAACGTTTTTTTCTAGCCATTAATTGAACACTACCTGATATCCATGTTTCTGATGAAATTTCTCATGTCTATGCCTGTTGTTTATCCTCTCCACTAGATGTTTTAAGCAAATAACCATCAATGTTCTTTAACTAAACACCATTAGGAGCACTTGTGGTTCAACAGTTTGGCTTTATTAATCAGTGTAGTGAGGAAGAACACCACTATGGGGAACTGTGCAGTTTCTAAGTAAGAGAGTGTTAAAAAGAACTATAATAGCATTTAAGATTATTTTGGTTAATCAGGGGGAGTTTATAAGGAAACAAAAGTCCATCTATGTTGGATGCTCTCAGAAAACAGGAACAATTCTGTGACAGGTATCTCAATAAATATTATCTATTATTAGGGCAGACTAAAGTAAGAATAAAGCTGTAGTTCACAAAGCAATATCAGTCCCTCAATTGGTAAGAGAGAAGGATATTTGATATTGGAGGGTTTCATGGTGATCTTGTCTGATGATCTTTTGGTTTGCTGCCAGTCTTTCTCATGAACACTTTGTGGCAATCTGCAGAGAAGATATTGAAGTGAGGACAAACCCCTTTCATCTAGGTTTCTCTTTTTTCTCCAAATGACACTCTATTTGTGTCCCTTCAAATAAATCTAAGAAAAAAATAAACAAAAAAGAATTAATAAGGCATAAGAGGGATATTTTGAGGTTATGAGTGGGCATTTCTCAGTGACTTGATCATTGGGGTAAACTTTTAGTATTGATATAAATAAGAGTTCTTTTCTTTCAGATAGAAGATAAAGGGAGTGCTAGATAATGCAAAAAGAATCTCAATTGAAACTCCCAATAGTAGGCTAGATAGCTTTTCAAATTTTTGTCCATCTGAACACACTAACCAAGTGTTAGCTATTCTTTGAAATGTATTTTATTTTCCTTGAGACTTAATTATACATTCAATAAAATTTCTATAATCTCAACATTCATTCAGCAGTTTCAGAATGCTTCTGCAATTTGAGGCAGAAATAATGAGATAAATATTTATTGTGTTGATCCAAAGAGTGAAAAAGTCATGCCCAAAGGCTGTGACAGATCCGTGAGCATAAGGGCACATGGAGCAAATGAGATAATATTCATGAACCTTTATCAAGGATCCCTGAATGGGAAATTAACTTCCTAATTATTGCTGAGAATTTGCTACAAACCATGTGATGTTATATAAAGTATTTATATAATTAGAATAAGTGAAACTCTAATTACATAAGGACTATAATATCAACATAAGTTAAGCAATGAATATATAACGGGTCAGTGTGAACATAGGCATAAACATATAGCTGATGCAATTTATCTATATATGTAAAATGCTGTATTGGAGGAAAGGTTAATGCTGTCTTTGAAAATATTCTAACACTATTAACTAAAAATAAGACATTTTCTTCCTTAATTTATTGCCATAGGTATATGGATAGATATCCAACCTTCTTTTAAGTTTCAACAAATATATTAAAACTGTATATTATAAAACAATTTCTCTCAAACAATTTTGTCTTCGTCTCTTTAACATCATTGTTCCTCAGACTGTGGATGATGGCTTTCACCATGGGAATCACAATAGTGTCAAATATAGACCCTATCATATCATGGCACAAAGGAGAGCTGGAAATTGGCCTCTAATACATGAAGTGGATTGTCCTATGTTAACTTGACAAACCAGTTAGGTGAAAGCCACCAGCATAAAAGACCTTCTGCCTCCATACAGCAGAATCCATTTTCAGAATGGCCAACAGAAGGAAACCATGGGATAACAAGACAATTGGTATCATGATTATCTCAATAAATTTCACCAAGTAGAGGAGTAGAAACTGGTTGATTTGAGTGACAGAACAAGAAATAGGAGAGGAGGGATGTCACAAAACACATGTCTAATTTCATTGGTTGCATGGCGGTATAGAAAAAAATTGGCGACTGGGTGTAAAGTAACCATCCAAAATGTCGGATGGTACTTAGCAAGCAACGATGAGTCACAGACCAATTTGGTGTGACATGTTAACTGAATACAACAGTGGGTTGTAGATTGTTATATAGTGATCAAAAAACATTGCAGCCAAAAGAAAACACTCCATATTCCCAAATGTAACAAAGAGAATCATTTGTGTTGCACATCCAAGAAATGAGGTGGATTTATTCTTTGGAAGGAATTTAGCAAAGACTTTTGAGATGGCAACTGAAGAATAGCAAGCTTCCAACAATGACAACAAACTCAGAAGAAAGCACATAGAATGGTGGAATTTGGAATACCTAATGATTGATACAACCAGTCCCAAATTTCCTACAAGTGTAAAGGAATAAATTGTCAGAAACAATAAAAATAAGAAGACTTTCAGCTGAAAATTTCCATGAGACCTACCAATATAAACATAATGTCACATTCTTCATTAAAATGTTTATATATTCAAATTGGATGGCAATCCTGACATTTCAGTTTAAATGTATAGATCCTCAAGACTATGAAAATATAGACTATACAATTATATCTTCATTTTTGTTTCTTGAATGGCATACTGAAATCCAAGGCACTTATGCTAATACCAATGACAAAGAAGTTGGGTCAAAGAGGATAAATTTGTATGTGTAAATTACAGGATGAAATTGTGTCACTCATTTGGTGGCTAAATATGTCTTTAAGAAAAATCTGCCAAATTGATCAGTAATTCCCACTTAATTTCTAATCAGTTTTCTACATCCTGTTCTTATATTACATTATCTTAATATTTACAAACACAAATGAATATTGGAATTTTTAAATCCAAAAAAAATGTTATAGTGGACATCACAAATCTGATTACTCATCCTATATTTGCTACAATATGCCTAAAATGCCTTTCCTTAGTGTCTGCATATATATGAAGGCTGGCAACTACATTCACACCAAATATTAGAGTAATTTAAAGAATGAGTTGTGAAAATTATGTAATTTTTTAAAGTTTGCAGATGGTTACAAATTGGGATAATTCAGTTTCACATGTTCACTTATCTTACAGGGTAACACTTCATACCAAGTGATATTGTGCTGTTTCCTGGGAATGATGAGTTTTCATTTGTTCTTCAGGAATAGTGGTGTACAGTGCAACAGAAAGTTTTCTGGAGATAGGTGTACATTGTTTGCAAACAAACATAATGAAATGTCTTTTTTTATATCTTGAAATACAAATAAATAACCTGTCTGATGTGAGCATTGTAGCATATTTCATCATTATTATTGTTTTACATATTCTAATTTCATGATAGTATTTGTTTCTGTTTATATGCTCATTATCCCTACAAGGACCTTATGTGGATTTTTGTGCCATATTTCTGCCAGTAAGAAATCACTGCCACTTCATTGATTTATTATCATTGCTTATGTTGTCTCTAAAGTAACTATGAAATAAACATTACCTAGTGATCATAATTAAGAGTATTTTAAAAGGTTTTGTTAAAATAATTTAGTCATAATATTTGTTATAAGTAGTTTTTGATTTCTGACATCCTTATGTTATAAGACAGTTTCTAATTTAATGGAATGTGAAGAAAGAAAAGGTTATTATTAGGGTACTCTACTGAAAAAGGAAATCAGAACTGGACTTATATACACACACATACACACACACAAATATATAACACAGATATTATGACTTTTATTGGAATTTGTTCACATGATTGTAGCTATGGTTAAATCCATATTCTGTTATGCAGGACACAAGCTAGGAACTCCAATGAAGGTTTATGATGAACTTCCAAGGACACCATGATGAGTCTATCCAAACAGTTTCATATCCAAATCAGTTTCTAATTAGTGTTAGCTAATGATCTGCCCTGATGATTCAGCCACCCAACCTCCACTTGAAAGAACTTAACTCTGTGCCTTGCAAACATATACCTCTTCTGTGAAAACAAACCTCAAAGATTCATCCACTTACACAATAAGAAACTTCAATGGAATGTCATGAAGTAGTTGTCTTATAAGACATTTCTAATTCTTCTCAAGATCCATCCTTACTACTCTTCTTTTCTTCCAAATAGAGATGTACAGTGAAGTCTCAACAGACCACAGAAGGCAATGTACAAAATGTGACACAATAGATTGTGCACTATGCTCCAAAAGAATGGTATGACTTTCCAAATTTATAGAAACAAAAATCAGGTTAAATGCATGAGAATGGATATTAATGGTGTGGGATAATTGTGGAAGGAATATGAAATTGAATTAGGTTAAATTTATTTATATAGACTTGCTAAGCAGAGATTCAGGATTCAATTTTATAGCATAAATGGAACCAACAGTAAGTTCCTGTGATTGTCTGAAGCATAGAACAAAAGGTGACTTACATTGTCTGTGGTTGAAATATCAGAACTGTCCTCACAAAATGTAAAAGAGAAGATTCAGAGGCTTAAGGAGATTGTATTGTTATAGAGGTTTTATCAGATAAGCTCTACTTACTCACCCCAGGAGTGTCAGAGGACACCTTTCACCGACATTGAGGGATGAATTTGTGAGACTATCTCTATCATCCTTGAAGAGTTCTGTGGTTGCTCTAATTTGTACATCAGATATTACTGTGGGAACTGCTGTCATTGAACTTTTTGGATCCTTAAAAACAATGGGGAGAGAGTTCCAAGAAGATGGTGGAATAGGGTAGATTGAGCTCAGCTCTGCTCCAACGAAAAGTTAGAGAAGGGACAGGAGGTTGACTGAGATGGTGATTCAAGAGCACAACTGAATTGGGAGAGTTTTCTGCACCGCATAAGGTGGCCCTGGTTGCAACAGCTGAACTGGAGTCTAATGTGGTGGCCTGGAACCCAGAAGAGTGCATGTACAGAGAGATGGGGACTAGGAATTAAGCCAACCTATACTCCTTGAAAGCTCTAACCTCACCAGCACAGCCCTGTTACCCATGACTAACTCCACACCTCACACACCTGGACCCCATCAGCTTCCCCCACTCCCAGAGCTCCAAGCACCACCACCCCACCAACCCAAAGTCCACATACATGCTTCACAACCCCAACCCAAGTGCAGCCCAACCCACCTCTCTTGCAACCCTTCTGAGCTACCTCCCTTTCCCTACTCCCTGCAGGGTGTCACCAGTGCATAAAGGCTGCAAGCACTGACCTCCATACCCAGGCTACACCCACTCCCAGCCCATAGTGTCACACAGCTCTACCCTCACCACCCCTGAATTCTGCACATCAGTTTACAGGATTCCTAGACCATGCAAGCACTCGACCCCCAACATGCCCCTCAGCTTCTGGACCAATTTACAGGACTCCTAGACCTTTGCATGTGCACAGCCCTCAGGTACACCCTCTAGCTCTGGGAAAGTGCTGACCTGAGCAGCCAGGTCACATATACCCCAGTCCATGCAGGCATAATGCTGACCTGCTGCCACAGCTATGCACATGAGCACAAAGGCCACATGTCTTTGACCATTGCACACCAGGGTTATGCAATCCAGTCCTCTGCACCCACACAACTACATCCTACCTAGCCACTGGGCACACACATTCACAAGCACCCAGTGTAACAACCCCAACCTGTACTGCAACACATCACTGTAGTGTCGTGCCCCACACCATAATCTGCATCCTGCTAAACATCCATATGCAAAAACAAGACTTTAGACAACTGAAGGAAGTCAACTTCCAAAGTAAATCAATCAAGATATTTGCATGCAACAAAAACAACAGAAGATCACTAAGCATATCACAATGCAGACAGATATAGCCCAGCCTAATGACCAAATTAAAACATCAGAAGAGACAAAGACATTGGAACAGCTAATCAAAGATGTGCATATAACTCTAGTAAATAAAATAAGTGGGAAGCCCAATGACATAAAGGAAATAAGAAGACAGTAAAAGAGCACAAAGAGGAATTTGAAAGAATAAACAAAAAATAGCAGATATCACAGAAATTAAAGATTTTGTAGACCAAATAGAAAACATTCTAGAGATACACAGCAGCATATTTGAAAAGGCAGAAGAATGAATAAGTAAACTAGAGGATGGGATAACTGATTTTGAACACTCAAAACAACAAATGGCAAGAAGATGGAGAAATCTGAATTGTATCTCAGGGAAATGATGGACAAAACAAAGTGCACAAATATAAGAATCGTTGGTGACCCAGAAAGACAAGTGAGGAGTAAATGTCTAGGAAGAGTAGTTAAGGATATAATAGGGGAAAACTTCCCAACCTTTATAAAGGACATAAATATGCAAGTCAAAGAATCCCAACGAACTCCAAAGAGAATAAATCCAAATAGGCCTTCCCCAAGACACATGTTAATCAGACTGTCAAATTTTAAAGAAAATCAGAAAATTCTGAAAGAGGTAACAAAAAGACAATCTACATACAAGGGAAACCACATAAGGGTGAGTTCAGACTACTCAACTGGCACCATGGAGGTGAGAAAGCAGTGGATTGATATGTTTGAGATCCTGAAAGAGTAAGATTTCCAGTCCTGTGCACCCACACAACTACATCTTACCTAGCCACTGGGCACACACATTCACAAGAATTCTGTACCCAGTCAAATTGCCCTTCAAAAGTGAGGGAGAAATTAAAATTTTCACAGACAAACAAATCTTAAAAGAAACTGTCAACAAGAAGCCAGGGCTATAAATTACTAATGGAAGTCCTGCCAGTTGAAAAAATAGGAGAGGGAGATCTGGAGGAGGGCACAGAATTGAAGCCTACCACTATGGGTAGCTCAAAAAATAAAAAGAGAAAGAAGGAAAAGAATATATAGATCTGACAAATAAAATCCAAAGGATAAGATGGTAGATTTGAGAAATGCCTTTTCAGTAATAACTTTGAATGTCAATGGACTAAATTTACCACTTAAAAGATACAGATTAGCAGAATAGATTAAGAAATATAATCCAGCTCTATGCTGCCTACAAGAGACTCATCTTAGACACAAGGATGCAAATAGATTGAAAGTGAAAGAATGGAGAAAGATTTTCCACAGAACTTGTAACCAAAAGAAAGCTATACTAATATCAGACAAAACAGACTTTAAATGTAAAGACATCATAAGAGACAAAGAAGGACACTATATATTAATTAAAAGGACAATTCACCAACAAGATATAGGAATCACAAAAGTTTATGTTCCCAATCAAGGAGCTGCAAAGTACATGAGACAGACATTGGAAAAATTGAAGGGAGCAATAAATATTTCAACAGTATTAGTAGGAGACTTCAATACACCACTCTCTTCTATACAAAGAACAGCCAGACCAAAGAGCAACAAGAAAATTAAGAAGTTAAATAACTTGATAAATGAATTATACCAAAGACACATATATAGGTCATTGCACTCCAAAACATCAGGGTTCACATTCTTCTCTAGTAGTGCTCAGAAAATATCCTACATGATAGATCATATGCTGGGGCACAAACCAAGTCCTTATAAATTAAAAAAAAAAACTGAAATTACTCAAAGCAATTTCTCTGACCACAATGGAATGAAGCTGGATCTCAATAACCACCAAAGAATGAGAACATTCACAAATATACAGAAATTAAATAACACAATCTTGAACAACCAGTGGGTCAAAGAAGAAATTGCTAGAGAAGTCAATAGCTATCTGAAGGTGAATGAAAATGCAAATAGAACTTATCAGAACTTCTAGGATGTTGCAAAGTCTGTGCTGACATGGACATTTATTGCCCTAAATGCCTATAGTAAAAAACACAAAATAGCAAAAATCAAACGCTTAACTGCTTACCTGGAGAAACTTGTGAAAGAAGAGCAAACTAAGCCCAAAGCAAATAGAAGAAGAGAAATAACAATGATTAAAGCAGAATTAAATGATGGGAGAAAAAAAAACAATAGAAACAATCAGTAAAACCAAAAGTTGATTCTTTGAGAACATCAATAAAATTGATGGGCCACTAGCAAGACTGACAAAGAGAAAAAGAGAGAAAGTGTAAATTAACAAAATCAGAAATGAGAAGCGATGTGTTACCACAGACCCTGAAGAAATAAATCATTAGAGGATACTATGAACAACATTATGCAACAAACTAGACAATTTAGATGAAATGGAAAAATTCCTGGGAAGCACACAAACAAGTAGCGCTGACTAGGAATAAATAGAAGATCTGAACAAACCAATACAAATAAAGAGATTCAATCAGTCATCAAAAATCTTCCTGCAAAAAAAAAAAAAGCCCAGGGCCAAATGGCTTTGCAGGGGAATTTTATCAAACATTCCAAAAATAATTAACATCAATCCTGCCCAAACTTTTCTATAAAATTGAGGAGAAAGGAACACTAGCTAACTCATTTTATGAAGCTAATATCATTTTAAATACCCAAACTGGAAAAAGATGCTATAAAAAAAGAAAACAATAGGCCAATCTCCCTATTGAACATAGATGTAAAAATTATCAAAAAAATTAGCAAATTGAATCCAACAACATATTAAAAGAATTGGGATTTATACCAGGAATGCAAGGATGGTTCAACACAAGAAAATCAATTAATGTAACCCTTATAGCACATTAACAAATCAAAAGGGAAAAAGAGACATGATCATCTCAATTGATGCTGAAAAATCATTCAGCAAAATTCAACATCCTTTTCAGACAAAAACACTTCAGAAGATAGGAATCAAAGGTAACTACCTCAAAATGATAGAAGGAACATATGAAAAGGCAATAGCCAGCATCATACTCAATGGAGAGGGACTGAAACTTTCTCCTATGATCAGGGATTAGACAAGGATGCCCTAGAATTCAACATTGCCCTAGAATTTCTCACTTGAGCAATTAGGCCTGAAAAAGAAATAAACACATCCAAATTGGAAAGGTAGAAGTAAGCCTTTCATTATTTGCAGATGATATGATACTATACTTGGGAAATCCTAAGAAATCTACAGCAAAATTACTTGAGCTAATAAACAAATTCAACAAGGTGGCCATTATATAAAATTAATCAGTAACATTTCTATACACGAGCAATGAATTAACTGAGGTATCATTAAAGAAAAGATACCACTCAAAATAGCAAATAAAAGAATCTAGTATTTAAGAATGAACTTAACTAGAGACATAAAGGACTTATATTCAGAAAACTACATGATATTACTAGAATAAATCAAAGAAGATCTAAATAAGTGGAAAATTACTCCCTGCTTATGGTTAAGAAGGCTAAATATAGTTAAGATGCCAATTCTACTGAAATTGATCTAAAATTCAACACAGTACCAATAAAAATTCCAGCAACCTATTTTGAAGACTTGGAAAAACTAGTTACCAAATACATCTGGAAGGGCAAGACACCCCAAATAGCCAAAAGCATCCTAAAAAAAGAAAAAGAAAATAGGAGGATTAACACTTCCTGACTTTAAAATAAAGTATGCAGCCACAGTAGTCAAAACAGTATGGTACTGGCACAAAGGTAGAAGCATTAACCATTGCAATTGAATTGACAATGCAGTAATAGATCGCCAAATCTATGGCCAACTGATTTTTGACAAGGCCCCCAAATCTTCTGAACTGGGACAAAATAGTTTTCTCAATAAATGGACATGGAAGAACTGGATATCAATAGCCAAGACAATGAAAGATGACTCCTCCTTTATGCTTATGCAAAAATTAACTCAAAGTGGATCAAACACCTAAATATAAGAATTAGCACCATAGAAATTCTGGAAGAAAATGTAAGGAAACATTTTCAAGACCTAGTAATAGGAGGCAGCTTCCTATACTTTATACCCAAAGGACAAGCAACAAAAGAAAAAATAGATAAATGAGAATTCCTCAAAATCAAATTCTTCTGCACCTCAAAAGACTTTTTCAAAAAGGTGAAGAGACAGCCAACTTAATGGGAGAAAATATTTGGAAATCAAATATCGGGCAAAGGTTTGATATCCTGTAAACACAAAAAAAATCGTATGACTCAACAACAAAAGAACAAACAACCCAATTATAAAATGGGCTAATGATAAATAAGTAGGCATTTTTCTGAAGATCAAATACAAATGGCTCAAAAGCACATGAAGAGATGTTCATTTTCACTGGCAATAAGGGAAATGCAGGTCAAGACTACAATGAGATACCACCTCACACCAATAAAAATGGCTACTATTAAAAACAAACAGGAAATTATAAATGTTGGAGATGATGTGGGGAAATTGGGACACTTACGCACTGCTGGTGGGAATGTATTATGGTGCAACCACTATGGAAAAACTGTTTGGTGGTTCCTTAGGAATCTAAATATTGAGTTGCCTTATGACCCAGCAACAGCACTACTTGGTATATATCCAGAAGAGCTGAAAGCAGTGGTACAAACAGACATTTACATACTGACATTCATAGCATAACTATTCACAATTGCCAAAAGATGGAAACAAATGAAATGCCCATCAACAGACGAGTGGATTAACGAAATATGGTATAAACATACATGAAATATTATGCAGCAGTAAGATGAAATGACATCCTGAAGCATGTGACAAGATGGATGGGCCTTGAGGACATAATGCTGAGTGAAATAAGCCAGATGCAAAATGATATATACTGGATGATTCATCTTTTATAATCATGGTAAATGCAAAATCAGAGGCTTATAATACAGAATATAGGGGGCTTTGAAATACATAGAAGATAGAGATGGGTGAACAGTTAGATAATGAGGTTGAACTCCAATGTAAGTGAATAGATAGAAGTGAAGGCAGTTCTCTAGTAGGTCTATAGGTAATATTACCATATTGAAAGATAAACAAGGTTGAAGGGGGTTGTATAATCCTATGTGTCCCACTGATAAACACTAGAAATACAAATTAATTCTCACAAGGACTATCTCAAGGATATGCTTCATGTCCAAAGAGTGATTCAATTCAAGGTACTGGGGGAAAACTATTACATGCTATGGGCTATGTTTAAAAGGGAAACATCACCACTACCACAGCAACAGCAGAGGTAAATAATGGGGGAAGGGACAAGAGTTAAAAGGAGGTTTAGATTTCCTATTTGATGAGGATGGGTTTATTGGTTTTCTTTCACTTGGAAACAATGAAATTATCTAAAATTGAGAGTGTTGACGGGCTGTGAACTTTGAGTACTGTACACGAAGCCTGATGAATGCAGGTGGCTGAAGGGTGCACAGGCTGAGAAGTAGATTGGGGAACAATGGTGTATGCTTAGAAATGAATTTGGTGCTACTACAGAAAGAACAAAGTCATGAGGCATGCAATGAAGTGAATGAAATTGTGGGACATTTGATGAGGGAAAATAAGCCACAAACAAAAGAACAATTGTTATGGTTTCCTTTAGAAAATACTTATAAGAAAACCTGGGTCTATATTGTAAGATTTTGTAGAAAACACATGCAGTCTGGAATGGAATTTGAGAGGCTGATACATATTTTGATATTTTGAGATAAGTATGAAGCTAATTTGGTTGGGGCTAAAATAATTCAAAATGTTAAGGGTAAGGAAGATATTGTCTATATTTTAGAACCACAGATACTCCTTGAGACCAAAGGAAGAAAGGTCTGTTTGGTCTAGAACTGAAATTTTCTGTAGCACATAATCCAGCTCAACTTATCTGTATAGCCCATTTGAACAAGTGAAACATAGGGAGCCCAGAATAAAAAAGAGGTACTTTAATCCTGTATATCCTATTACTGCCTGGATACATCCTAAAGTATATTAAGCAGATAACTAAAAAACATTGTTCAAGTCTTTTGAGGGCTGGGAGAAAAAATAAGGAACTGGACACTTTACCATATGGGAATCCCCTGATACGGTGTCAAATTTAGGGTCACCCAAATCAACAGGCTGAAGGCTTGATATTGAGGCTTACTCTTGTGAAGCTTAGGTGGGTAGCAGAGAACCTTAGTCCACCTGTAGGTTTGCCTAAGAGTTAATTAATAAACCAGGCTCCTTGTTTCATGTAGCTCCCGCCAGGGACATTTTTTTTTCATCTCCAAAGGTCTCTGGTTGCATGGGCCCACATGGTGCTCATGGGTCTCTCATGCTTTCTACAAAATGCTTCTTCTTTTAAAGGATTTGAGTATAATAACCAAGGCCCACCTGGAATGGGTGGAGTTACATCTCTCTCTAATCAAACTCTAATACCCAGAATTGTCTATGTTACATCTCCACAGAGATAATCTAATCAAGTTTCCAACCTATGGTGCTGAATAGGGATTAAAAGAAACAGCTGCTTCCACATGATGGATAAGTATTAAAACATGGCTTTTCTAGGGTACATAATTCTTTCAAAATGGCACAGCTGATGGGCAGACAATGGAGGTGCAGTGGCAGAGTTCTCACCTACTATGCCAGAGACCCGGGTTTGATTCCCATGCCTACCCATGCATTTAAAAAAAAAGAAATGGCACAGCTGGGATTTGCAAATTCTGAGTCCTGTAGCCTGATGCCTTTCCACATGGGAGCCTAGGAATCAGCAGTCACATTTTGCCCACAAGTGAGGGCTCACTCAAGCTGTACAGCACACACATCCTACCCCCAGAATTGGCAGTTTCCAGTGCACATAGTGAATGGTGGCCAGGACTGGCTTGTTCACTGGTTGGCAGCTGGCCTAGTGTGCTGTCACAGCTGGGGAGAGACAAGGCTGATGGAAAAGGAGGCTCAAGATCACCACCTTCTGGGAAAACAAGGGAAGTGCACTCTGGCAAACTTTTTTTGACCTTAGAAGCAAACCCAAGAAAATGCAGTATCTTCAGTGAGCGAAAGAAATTAATTTGCAAAATGAACTTATTGAGATACATCAAATACCAAGAAACCAGTAGAAAAATCACAAAACATATGATGATACAAGAAGGTATTGCTAGCCAATTGTTAGCCAAATGAAGAAATTAAAAAGCTGGAGGAGATGGCAACATAGAATTTGGAAAAACTAATCAAAATGTACATGCAAATCTTCTAAATAGCATCAATGAGAAGAAACTAGAAGAGCATAAAGAAGAATTTAAAAGAATAAATAGAAAAGTAGCAGATCTGGAAATGAAAGATATTGTACATCAAACTAAAATATACTAAATATACACAACAGCAAGTTTGAAGAGGTAGAAGAAAGAATAAACAAACTAAAAGACAAGGCAATTCAATTTGAATGCACTGAAGAACAAATGGTGAAAAAGATGGAAAAATTTGAATTGTATATCAGGGAAATATTGGACAACAAAAAGCACACAAATATAAGAGGCTTTTGTGCCCCAGATGGAGAAGGGAAAAGGAAAGGGCTAGGAAGAGTGTATGAGGAAATAATTGGGGAAACCCTTCCCACCCTTATAAAATATATAAACATTGAAATCAAAGAAGCTCAATGAACTCCAGATAGAAAAAATATATAAATAGACCCACTCCACTGCACATACTAATCAGTGTGTGAAAGGCTGAAGAGAAGAAGAGAGTATTGAAAGCAGCAAGAAAAATTGATTTACCACTTACAAGGGAAACCATATAAGACTGAGTTCTGACTACTCAATGGGCACCATGGAGATGTGAAGACAATGGTATGATATATTTAAAATTCTAAAAGAGAAAAAAAGTGAGCCAATAATTCTTTATCTGGCAAAATTGTCCTTCAAAAGTGAATAGAGGTGATGTCATCAACAACACAACAACATAAATATCTGCTGAAAATCTCTCCCTAGAGATTCAGCAAAAAAAAAGAGAACAATTCTGAGTTGTTCAGAACTCTGGAGAAAGATGCAGATTGGAGAAGGGCCATGCCAATGCTGAATTGAAGAAAGAAAAAAATATCAGTTAAGAATCCTCTGTCTTAGCCCAGCTGGTCCTCTCCCCTCCCTCACACTCAGTCTCACACAGTATGGGAGAGGCACAGACAGCAGCAGGGATCTTTCCCACCAGTGACAATATATATTCTCTCCCAGCAGTGAGATAGACTCCCACCATGTGGAGATCTAAGAGATAGTGGGGAACATTTCAATGCCTTGGTCAGTGGGGGACAAAGAGTCTGAGAAAACATGGTCAGAAACTGAATTTTCAGCCCTGGGGCCAAAAGCCCTTCCCCCATCACTGAGGGAAACAGGAGCAGGCAGCCTGATCCTCACCTGGGTAAAAGTAGGATGGCTGAGGGAGTCTGGTACCATGAAGAAATTGGGGGGCACAGGACCACATTGTGTTACTTAGGGTTCTCTACAGAAACAGAATCAACAGGAAACATTCACAAATATAAAATTTATAAAAGTGTCTCATGTAACCATGGGAATGCAGAGTCCAAAATCTGTAAGGCAGGCTGTGAAGCTGACAATTCTGATGGAGGGTCTGGATGAACTCCACAGGAGAGGCTGTCCAACTGAAGTAGGAAGAAAGCCTGTCTCTTTTGAATCTTCCTTAAAAAGCTTCCAGTGATGAGATTAAGCATCACTCATTGCAGAAGACACTCCCCTTGGCTGAATACAAGTGGAATCAGCTGTGGATGCAGCTGACGTGATCATAATTTAATTCTATGAAATGACCTCATCACAACAGACAGGCCAGCACTTGCCCAACCAGACAAACAGGTACCACCACCTGACCAAGTTGACACATGAACCTGACCATGACACACGTTAAGCCAAATTTTAGCTGGCAAAATGAGGGCACAAGAATCCTGCATTTCCAGCCCCATCTGGTTAGATATAGCCTTGGCTCCAAAGACAAAGGTGTCCTGAGGATGATTATGTTACTAAGCAACATCTGCTGGTCAGACTGGAAAGTGTAAGAGAATTGAAGAATTTACAAAGACTTTCAGGAACATATCCCAGGCCTATAGTGATTGATCTAGACTCCCTGCATAGAAACCCACCCCTGTTTTAGATGAGCAAAAAAATAAGACCCAATTGTCAAAACAGTGCTTTAAAGCAAACTTAGGTCTTGCAGACCAAAAAAAGCAGAGCACCAATGGGAGACTACAGACCTGTTTTTTGTATGCTGGATGGTGGAGTAATATTTCATTAAATTTCCTTGTAAGTATCCCATTATTGAAGCAACATTTGTTGAATTTTTGTTAGTTTGTTTTGCTTGCTTGTTTTTTGGGAAGTGCATGGACTGGGGATCAAACCTTGGTCTCCAGCATGCCAGTGAGAATTCTACCACTAAATTATCATTGCACCCCCATAAGACTTGTTTTATGCACAGAGACCTTGCTATGCCCAGTGCCCACATCATTCCCTGAGGCAGGCTACTGCAGGTGCTTGGTTTTGTGGGAGACTAGGGGGCAGAGCCAATCTGACAACCAGCTGCTGAGACAGAAGAATAGATAGAGAACAAAGTCAAAAAACAAAAAAAGCCAAGTCAAAAGAGAGTAAATAACCTCCAAAAAAATAATAATAATAATAAGATGCCATTACACGAGCAAAAATTCATGGCTCACACCAGGAAGCATGAAGATGTGGCCCCAAAAAAGAACAAACTAACACCTTAACTGAGATACAGGAGTTGGAACAACTAATTTAAAATATTCAAATTAATATTCTAATTCAAATCAACAGGGTAAAGGAAAATGTGGCAAAAGAGATGAAAGATATGAAGAGGACACTGTGTGATCACACAGAAGAACTCAAAAGCCTGAAAAGAAACAAATGAAATAAATTATGGAAATGAAAGGCACAATAGAAGAGATTAAATGCACAATGAAACCTACAACAGTAGATTCAAAGAGGCAGAAAAAGGATTAGTGAACTAGAAGAAAAGACATCTAAAATCCCACACACAGAAGATCAGAAAAAGGATTAGTGAACTAGAAGAAAAGCCCTCTGAAACCCTACACATAAAAGATCAGATAAGGAAAAGAATGGAAATGTTTGAGCAGGGTCTCAGGGAACTGAATGATAACATGAAGCACACAAATATATTTGCTATGTGTGACTCAGAAGAAGAAGAGAAGGGAAATGGGGAGCAAAGTATAATGGAGAAAATAACCACTGAAAATTTCCCAACTCTTATAAAAGATATAAAAATTACAGGTCCAAGTTGCACAGCCTAAACCAAACAGAATGGATCCAAATGTGCCTACATAAGACACTTATTACTTAGAATGTCAAATATCAAATACAAAGAGAAAATTTTGAAAGAAGCAAAGGAAAATTGATTCAACACATACAAAGGAAGCTCAATGAGACTAAGTGTAGATCTCTCAAGAGAAAGCATGAAGGTAAGGAGGCGGTGGTGTGATATATTTAAGATATTGAAAGAGAAAAACTGCCAATCTGGAATTCTATATATGGAAAAATTGCCCTTTAAAATTGAAGGGGAGGTTAAAATATTCACTGATAAACAGACTCTGGAGAATTAATGACTAATAGATCTGCTCTACAAGAAATATTAAGATGGAAACTACACGTAGATCAGAAAATACAGGAGAGAGGTTTGTAGAAGAGTATTGAAATGTATATGGGCAGTAAGTGTAACTTATAGGGTAAAAAGAGTGGAGAAAATAAATAAAATATGACAGATAAAATGCAAAAGAAACAATGGTTGAAAAAAGTACTGCCTTTATAGCAATAACATTAAATTTTGATAGATTAAACTCCCTAGTCAAAAGGCATAGGTTTGAAGATTGGATTAAAAAACAGGATCCATCAATATGCTATCTACAAGAAACTTACTTAGGACCAAAGGACAAGAGCCAAGGTTAAAAGTTAAATTTTTAAAAAATGATATTTCACAACAGCCAGAAAAGAGTAGGGGTAGCTATTCTAACAGAAGACAAATAAGACTTAAAATGTAAAACAATTTAAAGAGATAAAGAGGAACACTATTAAAAGGGACAATCCATCAAAAAGGCATAACAATCATAAATATCTGTGCATCATGCCAGAATGCCCCAAGATACATGAAGAAAATGCTGACAACACTGAAAGGAGAAGTAGACACCTCTACAATAATAGTTGGAAACTTCAAAACACCACTCTCATTGAAGGACAAACTATCTATGTAGAAGATTGATAAGGTAATAGAGACTTCGACTAATATGATAAATAAGCTAGACTTAACAGTTACAGAACATTGCAACCAACAAAAGCAAGATGAGGATTTTCTCAAATGCTCACAGATCACTCTTCAGGACAGACAATATGTTGGAACAAAAAGAAGGTCTCAATACGTTTAAGAAGGTCAAAATTACACAAAGCGCATTATCAGATCATAATAGAATGAAGTTGGAAATTAATAACAAGTGGAAGGCTGGAAACTTCATAAGTTTTTGGAGTCTAGGCAACACACTCTCAAATAACCAGTGGGTGAAGAAAGAAATTACAAGAGAAATCAGTAAATATCTCAAGGAAAATGAAAATTAGAGCATAACATATCAAAGTTTATGGGATTCAGCAAATGTAATTCTGAGAGGGCAATTTATTGCCCTAAATGCATATACTAAAAAAGAAAAAAGAGCAAAAATCAAGTAACTGACTGCTCATCTGAAGGAACTAGAAAAAGAACAGCAAACTAACCCCCAGAAAACAGAAGGAAAGACATAACAAAGTTTAGAGCAGAAATAATTGAAATTGAGAACATGAAAACAATAGAAAGAAAGAGAAAAACTAGAAGATTGTTCTTTGAGAAAATCAGCAAAATTGATGAACCCTTAGCTAGTTGGCAGAGGAAAAAAGAAGATGTAAATAAATGAAACTAGAAATGAAAAGTGGGACATAACTATTAATCCTTTAGAAATAAAGGAGATAATGAAAGATACTTTGAACAACTATATGCTAACAAACTAGATAACTCAGTCAAAATGGACAACTTCCTAGAAAAGCATGAACAACCAACTTTAACTCAAAAAAAGCATGAACAACAAATATTGACTCAATAAGAAATGGAAGACCTCAACAAACCAATCACAAGTAAAGAGATTGAATTAATCATCACAAAACTTCCAAAAAATAAAAGTCTAAGACCAGATGGCTTCACCTGTGAATTCTACTAAGCATCAAGAAAGAATTAGCATCAATCCTCAAACTTTCAAAAAATTGCAGAGGGAAAGCTACCTAACTCATTCTATGAAGCCAGCATCACCCTAATACCAAAGCCAGATAAAGATACTACAAGAAAAGAAAATCAAGAACAAACTCTAATGAATACAGAAGCAAAAATTTTCAAAACAAATTGCAGAGGGGAAGCTACCTAACTCATTCTATGAAGCCAGCATCATCTTAATACCAAAGCCAGATAAAGATACAAGAAAAGAAAACTACAGACAAAACTCTTTAATGAATACAGAAGCAAAAATCCTCAACAAAATACTTACAAATCAAATTCAACAGCACATTAAAATAATTGTACACCATGAACAAGTGATTATTAGAATGAGATGTGGAAAAGCTGAAAGCAGGGACAACCACATTGATGTTTATGGTGGAACTTTTCATGATTTGCAATGGATGGCAGTGGCCTAAGGTTACATTTACTGATGAATGGAAAGATGAAATGTGGTGTATACATGCAACAGAATAATGAATGGCTGCATGAAATAATGAAGGCTTGCAGCATGTAACTTTGAAAATGAACCTTGAGGACTGCTGAGTGAAGTAGGCCAGAAAAACTGGACAAGAAATTTATGGTCTCAGTAATAATATACATTAACTATAGTGAGCAAACTCTGAGAATTGAATTTGAGTGCAGAGGTTTTCAGGGGCTAGAAAGTGGGCAGGGATTGGGCAATTGTTGCTTAAGGAGTACAGAATAGTCAAATATGTCTCACTGTCAAGGTACATAGATGTAAGCTCCTTCAGCAGTCATATCTATTCCTGAGTTTTAACTGTTATTTCTAAGTTCTGAGATGCTGAGTTTTTTTTTTTTAATATAACCTGATTGTTTCCTGGAACTTTGAGTATCTGTGTATTTGGGCAACCTGAGATTCAAGGTTAGAGTTCTGCAATTCTGAATGTCAGGACTACCCCACTGAGCAACAGTTAAAGAAGCTGAAAAAGAGAACAGACTCCAATTAGAGATATGAATGTAATGGACCTGGTTATAACTAAGGTACATTAAATATATAGGGTGAAGAATAATGTTATCTGTATTTTCAAACTTCATCCTTTGTGAGAAACCAGAGGAAGAGATGCTTATTTGATCCAAAATTTAAATTTTCTGTTATGCACTATATAATGTCACCTGCCTGGTCAATTTATTTAAACAATATAATTACATGGAACCAGAATAAGTTATGAGACCTTTTTATTCTGTACAGGTTAATGTAATGACTGAATACATTCTAGAGTATTTTTGGCAGAAAATAAAACTTGAGGGACTAGAGAAAAAGGTGGAACTATTAAACTTCACACCTGGGGAATTCCTGATCTATTCTCAGGTATTAGGTCTCCCTATTTATAATCCAAGCCCTCAATCTTGAGGCTTGCATTTATGAAACTTACTTTTGCAATGGCAAAACTAGGCCTGCATGTAATTATGCCTATAAGTAATCCTCAGAGAGCCTCTTTTGTTGCTCAGATGTAGCCTCTTTCTTTAAACAGCCATGAAAATAAGCTCAATACCCTGCATTCCTATGTGGGACATGGCTCCCAGTGGTTTAAGTCTCCCTGGAAGTGTGGGATATGACTCCCAGGGATGAACACAGGTCTGGTATCATGGGATTGAGAATGATCAAAAGAAGGGAAATAAATGAAGCAAAGTAAAGTTGAAGTGGCTAAGAGAGTTCAAATACAGGTGAGAGATCATTCTGGAGGTTATCTTTTGCGAGATTTAGCCAGATACTTCAAACTACCCCAGTATGCCATGCCCCAACAAACAGTATTCCTGAAAACCCTAGGGAGTGTGCTGGCCTCTAGCTAAGTCTCTATAAAAGTTTTCTTAATAAATTTTTCTCAGAACCTTAAGGCCTTCAGATTGTTTCTAGGCCAGATAAATCCTGAAACCCAGAGGTACCAGACCTTCCAAGAACAACAACCAGGACATTCCTCTATGCCAGACAGTCAACAACCCTCTTCAGCATGAAGAATTTAAAATGGTCATTGCTCAGCTATCCCCGAAGATTTAGAGAAAATCAAATGAGAGGGAAAGGGTTTGACTGAGAAATTAGGATTTAATAAATGACTGTGAACAGTAGGTCATATAGATATTTCTTGTTAGAATCAAGTGATTTAGAATATCCAGGCAGAAATACCTGGAATAGTTGACTGTAATCCAGTAACCCTGATCTTTGACAATAACTGTATAACCATATTGCAAAAAAAAGACATGGATGTCTCTTTTTTTGCAATATGTATGGATCTATTTCTGGATATTTTGTTTTGTTCCTAATATATATCTGTTATTACTACACTTTCATAGTTAAACCACCTTTATTGCAAATCTTAAGATTGTGTAGATAGCAATATTATTGATCAAAAAGAGGAAAAGTTAAGAGGGAAGGGTTTTTTGTTTTTGTTTTTGTTTTTGTTTTTTGCATGGACAGACTATGGGAATTGAACCCAGGTCTCTGGCATGGCAGGCAAGAATTCTGCCACCAAGCCACCATTGCACCACCCAGGTAAGGTTTTTTTTTAATTTTTTAAAATTTTCTGGAGTAATACAAATGCCCTAAAAATGATCATGGTGATGAATACACAAGTATGTGATGATATTGAGAAACACTGATTTTATACTTTGGATGGATTTTGTGTTGTGTGAAGATATCTCAATAAAATTACATTTAAAATGTGAGGGAGAGTTTAAAGTTTCAAAGACTAGCAACTGCTGAGAATATGCTAACAAAAGAACTGCTCTGCAAGATATACTAAAGGGTGTTACGTCAGATGATAAAAACACAGGAGAGTGAGGTCTGGAGGAGGGCATGGCATTGAAGAGTTTTAATAAGGGGAAAAATAAATACATCTTGACAAATAAAAATCAAAATATTGTGGATTCAAGAACCACCTATACATTAATAACTTTGAATGCTGATGGAATGAACTCCTCAATTAAAATATACAGTCTGGCAGAATGGATTGAAAAATATGATCCATCTATATGGTGTTTAAAGAGACTCATTTTAGACCCAAGGGTACAAATAGACTGAAAATGAAAAGAGGGAAAAAGCTATTCCTTGCAAACTGTAACCAAAAGGAAGCATTAGTAGCTATTCCAATATTAGACAAAAGGGCTATTAAATGTAAAGATGTCATAAGACACAAAGAGGGACACTTCATATTAATAAAAAGGACAGTTCACCAAGATGAAATAACAATCATGACTGTTTATGCACCCAATCAAGGAGTTACAAAGTATGTAAGCAATCATTGGCAAAACTAAAGGGAGCAATAAACATTTCTACAATAATAGTGGGAAACACCAATACACCACTTTCTTTTATTGACATAATAACCAGACAGAGAATAAAAAAAGAAATAGAGAACCTAAACAATGTGATAAATAAATTATACCTTATACACTTATATAGACCATTACAGCCCCAAACACCAGGTAACACATGCTTCTCTAGTGAACATGGAATGTTATACAAGATAGACCATTTTCTTGGATAAAAAACAGGTCTTGATGAATTTTAAAAGATTAAATTCTTTCAAAACACTTTCTCTGACCAGAGTGGAATAAAACTGGAACTCATTAATCACCAATGAACCAGAATTTTCCCAAATATATGGAAGTTAAATAACACACTCTTAAACACTCAGTGAGTCAAGGAAGAAATTGCAAGAGAAATCAGTGAATATCTGGGGATATTTTCAAGGATGCTGAAGAAATAAAAAATCATAAAAGGATACTATGAACAGCTATATGCCAATAAACTAGCCAACTTAGATGATATTTCAGTTTGTTAAAGCTGCCAGAATGCAATATAACTGAAATGGGTTGGCTTTTTCAATGGGGATTTATTGGGTTACAAATCTACAGTTTTAAAGCCATGTAAATGTCCAAATTATGATATCAAAAGGAAGATACCTTTCAGGGGAAAGGCAACTGGCATCTGAGATTCCTCTGTCACATGAGAAGGCACATAGTGAAGTCTGCTGGTTTTTTTTCCCAAAATGTCTCTAAGGGAATTTTCTTTCTCTCTTAGCTTCTCTGTCATCTAAGTTCTTTCTGAAATGTCTTTGCTTTAAAGGACTCCAAAAAGCAGATTAAGGTCATCTTAATTGGGTGGGATCACATTTCCATGAAGACAACTTATTCAAAAGGTCCCATCCAACAATATTTCTGTACTCACAAGATTGGTTTAGAAGAATGCAAGCTTTTCTGGGGCACATAACAGATTCAAACCAGCACAGAGGAAATGGACAATTTCCTAGAAATGCATGAAGAACTTATACAAGCATAAGAAGAAATAGAAGATCTGAACAAGCAAATCACAAGTAAAGAGATTCAATCCATCATCAAAAACCTTCTGAAAAAGAAAAGCACATGGTAAAATTGCATTACAAAGGAATTTTACGAAGCATTTCAAAAAGAACTAACCCACTCATGCTTAGACTCTTCAAAAAAATGAAGAAAAAAGAATATCATCTAACACATTTTATGAAGCTAACAACACTCTAACACCAAAACCTGATAAAGACACTACAAGAAAGGAAAACTACAGGCCAATCTTCCCATATAGAGGCAAAAATTCACAATAAAATATTTGCAAATAGAATTCAAGTGCACACTTAAAGGTTTATGCACCATGACCAAAAGTGTTTATTCCAGGCATGCAAGCATGGTTTAACACAAGAAAATCAATGTCATATGACACATTAACAAATCAAAAGGGACAAAGCACATGATCATTTTGATAGATGCTGAAAAATTATTCAATAAAATTCAACATCCCTTTCTGAAAAAAAAACACTTCCAAAGGAAGGAATCAAAGGAAACTTCCTCAATGTGATAAAGACATATATGAAAATCCTCAATGGTGAGAAACTGAAAGCCTTTACCCTAAGATTGGGAATGAGACAAGGAGGTCCATTGCCACCACTATTATTCAATATTGCACTAGTTGTCCTAATTAGAACAATTAGGCAAAACAAAGAAATAAAAGGCATCCAAATCAAAAAGGAAGAAATAAAACTCTCATTATTTGCAGATGACATGATCCTATATTTGGAAAATCCTGAGAAACCTAAGCAAAGGTACTTGAGCTAATAAACAAATTCAGTAAAGTGGTGGGATACAAAATTAATGCACAAAGATCAATAATGTTTCTATACACTAGTAATGACTTAACTGAGGAGGCAATTAAGAAAAAAAATCTATTCACAATAGCAACTAAAAGAACCAAGTATCAGGGAATAAACTTAACTGGGAATGTAAAGTTCCTGTACAAAAAAAACTACAAAACATTCCTAAAAGAAATAAAATAAGACATAGGTAGGTGGAAAGACACTCTGTGTTCATAGATAAGAAAGCAAAATATCATTAAGATGCCAATTCCATGCAAATTTTCTACAGAGTCAATGCAATGCCAATCAAAATTCCAACAATCTACTTTGCAAACTTGGTAAAGCTAGTTATCAAATTTATTTGGAAGTAAATGTGCAGCCTAGTGAAATTTCTGGTTGTCAAGTGGGGTGGGGCTTGATGAGATATGCTTCTAAGGTGAAGGATATGCTGTTGCATCTAGCCTTTCCTACAGTCAAGAAAGTGGAACAATGCCCAGGCAGCTGAGCAGGATTTGAAAGACAACATGGTCCTAATTTCTGTGCACTAATCTGGTACATGTACTGAATGACCTGTAAAGCTGATATGTATGAGTGGGTATCAAGACAAAAGGAGGCTGTGCAACAGATCCAGGCTGCTGTGCAAGCCTCTCTGCCACTTGGTCCATATGATCCAGCAGTGGAATGGCCTTTTGAAGACTCAATTATGCAGCTGACTAGCTATCTTAGAGGGCTGGGGCAATGTTCTCCAGGAAGCTGTCGCTGCTCTAAATTAATGTCCACTCTATGATGTTACATTGTATGTCCATACACAAGATTCACGGGTCCACCAAGAGACACAACAATGATTCCCTTGTGCTCATAGTTACAACTGCCACATAGTTACTTCAGGCTTCTTATGTCTCTTAAGAGACAAGGAAAGGAATTACTGTACTAGCTAGGGTAATTGGTTCTAAGTATCAAGTGGAAGCAAGACTGCAATTCAACTACACAATGTAGGTAAATAAGTGCTGCCTGGAAAACAGGAGATCTCTGGTGTGTCTTAGTACCACCATGCTGTGTGATTAAGTCAATAGAATATTGCAATATCCCCATTCAGAAAAGACTACGGTTGTGTACCCAGAAAAGCCATGTCCTTTAACCCTCACTCAATATTGCTGATGGGATCTTTATTATTGTTTCCATGGAGATGTGACCAATCCAATTGAGGGCAGTAAATTTTGATTAGATGATTTCCATGGAGATGTATCTCCATCTATTCAAGGTGGGGTTGCTAGTAGAATCCTTTAAGAGGAAATCATTTTGGAAAAAACTAGAGCCACCAGAATCAACAGAGCCCACACAGCCAGAGACCTCTGGAGATGCATAAAGAAAATGCCCATGGTGAAGCATTTGAAGAAAACCTGGAGAGAAAGCTAGCAGATGTTTCTATGTGCCTTTCTAGCCAAGAGAGAAACCCCAAACATCATTATCCTTTTTGAGCCAAGTATCATTCCCTGGATACCTTGGTTTGGACATTTTTATAACCCTAATTTGGACATTTTAACAACCTTAGAACTGTAAACTTGCAACTTAATAAATTCCCTTTTTAAAATGATATTCTATTTCTAGTATATTGTATTCTTGCAGCTTTTTCAAACTAAAACAACTACCAATGGTCCAGTAACTTCAGGAATGAAAGTTTATGTCGCCTCACCAGGCAAAGCTTTATGACAAGTTGAGGTTCTTGCTGAGGGTAAAAGGAAAATGAAATATATAGAGGAAGATGGTTATAAATATGAGCTAAGACAATGTGAGCAGTTACAGAATTGAGACCTGTCATTGTTTTGAATATTTTTCCTTGTTCTTTATGAAAACAGTGTGATCAGAAGCAATGCTGTGTTCTTTAAGAAAACAATATTTTTGTTTCCTTCCTTATCTTACCCCATTAACATGATATAAGTTGCATTAGCTTCATAATATTTAAGTTATAGAACATTAAGCTAAAGAGTCACTAATATCCAAGGATTTGCACACTACCCTGGGGGAGTAAGTGTGTGTTATACATAAGAGAGTTGGGTATTCTTAGGTGGAAATATGAACACTACAGTTTTTGCTTCTAGATAAATATCATTTAATGAGAAGAGAATGAGTTCTTATTTGAGGAGTGGATTTGATGATTAATTTTATATGTCAATTTAGCCAGATTATGGTGCCCAACTGTTCAGTCAAGCAAGCACTGACCTGACTGTTACTGTGAGGATTTGCCATAGACTCTAACATATTGGCATGCTATTTCCAGACTTCTACATACATGATATAGCCTCCTATCCAATGCTTTCCTCAAACCTGAGGATTTCTCTGTCTTTCTGAGACAATCTCCTGTAGCTGGCCACACCACATGCAGCAATAACTATCTTACTGCAGCACAGTTAAGCAAGTGGGTGATCCTGCAACACATCAAGAAAGTAGACTACCCAGGAATTACTCCCATGGAGTCTACCTTCCCAATGTTCACACCTTCTATACCTGGTGGTTCTGAGCCCTGGCTAGTTCATGAAATGTTCCAGCCCAGCATAGTTTAAAGATTGCTGGCTGGTGGACTCTGCTTCTCGTGGCTATGACATTCTGCTTTGCTTTCTGAATCTCCTTCATTCTCCAAAATGTTTCCTCTTTTATAAGACTTCAGAAACTAATCAAGCCCCACCCAAATGGGTGGTGACATGCCTCTACCTAATCCAGCTTAATGGCCACTCTTGATTAAATCACGTCTCCAGGGAGATGATCTAATTACAGTTTCAAATTTACAATACTGAATAGGGATTAGAAGAAACAGATGCCTTTAGGAAATGGGATTAGGATTAAAACATGTCTTTTCCAGGATACATACATCAGTTCAAGCCAGCACAGATTTTATTCAGTTACTCCTGTCCCAACTCTTTTAATAGTTCAATAATGATCTGATTATTACAGTTACCATTGCAAAGGTATTATTGGAAAAATATTAACAAGCATCCTATACCACAGCATTTTTTATGCTTACCATTTATCATCTCTGGGCCCAGTAAAAAAAAGAAAAAGAATTCTAAACCACACTTCTCCCATCTTTCTATCCCTATCCCTCTCTCCATAATTGCTTTGGGTGGTTAGACCTTGGGACAGAGACAGATTGCAAAGAGAAAATGAAGCTTGTATTGTGGAATTTTGAGAGTTTCTATACCCTTCTTTAACTCTATCCAATTATTAGATTTATTTTATAAAAAGCTGTGACCAGGACCATTGAAAAACATCTTTGCTTTTTCCAGAAGAAGCTCTTTGGCAGTTTCATGCTGCCTTAGGGAAATTCCAGGGAGAGTTTCTTTCTAATGTCCAGGTTTGTTTACTGTAATTACAAAATTAAGGTTTTGAATCTTGCTGTACAGAAAGATTTTTTCTCTTTATTCAAAAGTACCAATTTAGATATTTATATCAGTCATCTAATTATTTCTAAGTAGTTCAAATAGCACTCTTTAAGAATTTTATTATTTTGCTTTTACCATCTGGAGGTATGAGAATATACAATGAATTGGCAGATAGACACAAATAAAAAGTTAACTATGCAAGAAATGGAAACATAGAACTATTTTTTAGAGGGAAAAATAAAGAATTGAATATGTTATCTCATTCCATTTTTTTTGCCTTTTTTTTTTGCCAAATGATTTTATCTGTAATATCTTTACCTTTAAAGTGGTATTTACCAATAATGGTGGTATTTTCATTTTAAATAATTTTGAGGCCTGATTATGTTACAGAAATGAACCCTTCTTTTAGACTCATAACCAAAATCATTTCAATTTTCTATACATCACAAAGGTTCACTTTTTGAAGAATTTCCTTAATTAGTAACCAGTTAGTAATATTTGGCCAATAAAAATTCAGGAACATACAATCAACAAATTTAAACAGACTCTTAACACTTACTATATTTAAGTAGCATGCCAATTAATAACTAGACCAAATACACCAAGTTCAGGGAGATACACTTGGGAAAATCTCTGCCATTCTCCTGTTGGCATAAATAAACCTTTTTTTTCTCAGCTCCTCTCCCCATTCAGTTTGAATTTTATTGGTTGCCCAGAGCAATGAACTGAGAATTGGGAAGTTTATCTTCTACAATATGCTGCTATTACATTTATCCATTTCCAAGCACTTTTAATCAATTTTACTACACATTCTGCACAAATTAAGCATCAGATCCCCATTTTTCATCCTCATTTTTTTTGTAGTGATCTATACTCTAGAAATTTACTCGATGAGCTTATGCATTGTATTTAGATCATACTAGTGAGGTCATACAATATCTGTCCTTTTGTGAATCACTTATTTCATTCAACATAATATACTCAAATTTCACTCATATTGTCACATGCATCTAGACTTCATTTCTTCTTAAAGTTGAATTATATTCCATAGTATTTTTATACCATATTTTGTGTGCCCATTCATCAGTTGATGGACACTTGAGTAGCTTCCACCTTTTGACAATTGTTAATAGTGATGCTATGAATATTGGTGTGCAAGGATCTGTTCACATTCCTGACTTCAGTTTTTCTGAGTATATGCATAACATTGGGATTGTCAGATCATATGACAGTCTTAAATTTAGCTTCCTGAGAAATGTCCAAACTGTCATCTGCAGTGACTGTACTGTTCTACATTTCCATCAACAGTGAATATGTGTTTTTATTTTTATACTTCATCTCCAACATTTGTAGTTGTCTGATTTTTTAATAGTGGTCATTCTAGTAGGTGTGAAATGATATTTCATTGTTGCTTTGATTTGCATTTCCCTAATAGCTAGTGATGTTGGGCATGTTTCATGTGCTTTTTAGCCATTTGTACATCTTCTTTGGAAAATATCAATTCCAATGTTTGGCCAAATCTTTAATTTGGTTGTTTGTCTTTTTATTGAGTTGTGAGATTTCTTTATATGTCCTGAACTCTAAATTATTATTGGATATGTGGTTTCCAAATATTTTCTCCCATTCGTTCAGCTCCCATTTCACACTCTTGATAAAGACCCATGAAATACAAAAATATTCAATTTTGATGAGGTTCCATATATCTATTTTTCTTTCATTGCTCATGCTTTGGGAATAATGCCTAAGAAATCACCTTCTATCATAAGATCTTGAAGATACTTCTCTACATTTTCTTCTAGGAGTTTTGTATTTAGGTCTTTGATCCATTCTGAATTAATTTTTGCATAAGATGTGTGAGAGAGGACCTCTTTCATTCTTTCAGGTATGGATATCCACTTCTTTCAGCACTATTTATTGAAGAGACTACTCTGACTCTGTTATGTGGACTTGGCAACCTTATCAAAAAGCAATTGGCTATAAAAGGGAAAGACATTTATTTGGTGCAAAATTTATATTTTGGATAGCATGTTATCTAATTTAATTTGTGTGGTCAGTTTACATGAACATTATAATTCCATGAAATCTTGAATAAGACCTGAGATCTGGTTGGCTTGTGAAGCTTAGTGTGATGTCCTGATAGACCCCAGAGTAATTTGGACAGAGAATAGAAAAGTCTTTGCAATGTCCCCTTGGAGGACTGGGGAGAAAGATAATTACACACAAAAATCAACCCCAGAGAACTTCTTTTATTGCTCAGATAAAAGTTCACCATATGGGGAATTCCTGATATTCTTGCAAGCAGTGGAGACAATCAATTCAAAAAGTTGAGTCTTCATACTTAGGGCTTGCCTTTATGGAGTTTATTACTGCAAAGCTAAGCCTACTTATAATTACACACAAAAATCACCCCCAGCAAACTTCTTTTATTGCTCAAATGTGGCCTCTCTCTCTAAGCCTACTCAGCAGGTGAACTCAATGCCCTCCCCCCTATACAGGATATGACTCCCAGGGGTGTAAGTCTCCCTGGAAACATGGGACAGAACTCCTGGGGATGAGACAGGAACCAGCCTCATGGTATTGATAAAGCTTTCTTGACCAAAAGGGGGAAGAGATAAATGAGATAAAATAAAGTGTCAGTGGCTGAAAGATTTCAAAAAGAGAGTCAAGTGTGTATCCTGGAGATTATTCTTATGCACTTTATAGATAGCCTATTTTAGCTTATGGTGTATTGAAATGGCTAGAGGGAAATACTTGAAACTGTTGAACTGTGTTCCAGTACCTTGATTTTTGAAGACAACTCTATAAGCTATATAGTCTTTACAATGTGACCAACTGATTGTGAAAACCTTGTGTCTGATGTTTTATGAACATCATAAACAGATGAACAGATGAGTAAAAAAATAAGGACAAAAATACATAAATTATAGGGGCAATAAAGTGTAAAAAAAATGGGCAGCTTGCAATTCTGGTAGCCAAATAGGTGGAGGGTAAGAGGTATGGGATGTATGATTTTTTTTCTTTTTTCTCTGTTTCTCTTTCTGAGTGATTCAAATGCTCTAAAAATGATCATGGTAATGAATACAGAACTGTGCGATGATATTGTGAGCCTTGATCATATATTCTGGTTGGATTGTATGTGTGTGAAGAATTCTCAATAAAATTATTTTTAAAAATCAATTGATCATAGATATGAGGGTCTATTTCTGAATTCTTAATTCATTTCCATCTGTCCATGTTTTTTGTTGTGACAGTGCCGTGCTGTTTTTACCAATGTAATTTTGTAATATGCTTTAAATCATGTAGCGTGAGAGTCCTCAAACTTTGCTATTGTTTTTCATGATGTCTTTCACTATTTGGGGCCCCTTACATTTCCAAATAAATTTGATAATTAGCTTTTGCCATTCTGAAACTTAGGCTGTTGGAATTTTGATTGGAATTGCATTAAATCTGTGAATCAGTTTTGGTAGCATTGACATCTTAACAATATTTAGTCTCCCAATCCATGTACATGGATTGTACTTCTACTTATTTATATCTTCTTTGTTTACTTTTAGGAAAGTTTTGTAGTTTTCTTACTATGAGATCTTTATATCCTTGCTTAAGTTTATCCATAGATATTTGTTTTCTTTAGTTGCTATTGTAAATGCAGTATGTTTTTCCCAATTTATTCCGCAGATTGTACATTAATAGTGTGTAGAAACACTAGTTATCTCCACATGTTAATCTTGTATCCTGCCAATTTTATGAACTCAATTATTAGTGCTAGTAGTTTAGTGCTAGTATATGTTAGTTGCATATCTTTAGGGACATTTTAGTATTAGGATGACATATGTGAATAGTGAAAATGTTACTTTTTCCTTTTGATTTATATGTCCTTTCATTATTTTTCCTTTTTTATTTGCTGTAGGTGTAACTTTTAGCACAATATTGAATAACAATAGCTGTTAATCTCCTAATATCAATAGGAGAGCTTTCACTCTTTTGTCATTGAGTACAATGTTAGAGATGGGTTTTTCATATATGCCCTTTATCATGTTGAGAAAATTTCCTTCAATTCCTAACTTTCCAAGGGTGTTTAACAAGAAAGTATGCTGGATTTAGTCAAAATCATTTTCTGCATCAATTGAGATGGACACATGATTTTCCTCTGTTGATTTGTTAATGTAGTGTATGTGCCAGTGTGAAGCTATTATGTACCACAGAAAAGCCATGTTTTTTTCCTGATCTAATCTTGCGGGGACAGCCATTTCTCTTTTAATCTTGACTCAACACTGTGGGGTGGAAATGTTGGAATGTTTCTATGAAGATGTGAAAGTCCCAACTGCAGGTGTGGCCTTTTGATTAAATGGACATGTGGTCCAACACATTCAAAGTGGATCTTGATTAGTTTACTGTAGTCTTTTAAAAAAAGAAACATTTTGGAGAACAGTTGCTTTTGAGCTCAAAGAGACACAGACATTTGAAGATGCTTGGAGTGCTGACAGAAAGCAGATGCCCAGAAACTTGTGTTTGGAGATGCAGATCCCAGCTAGCATTGCCATGTGCCTTACCATGAAATGCTAAGTCAGCCAGCACCCAGAGTTTTGTTCCAGAGGGGCTAAGTGAAGGCCCACAGACAAGTAGAAAGGAAACTACTGGTATCAAAAGCTGAAAGCAGTGGAATCAGGAACAAGGACTAACCTTGAGCCGTGTGCCTTCCCAGATCAGCCATTCTTGTGTCAAGGTATTTATCTCTGGATGCCTTATTTTAGAGATTTTTATGGCCTTAGAACAGTAAAACTTGTAACTTAATAAATTCTCTTTAAAAAAGCCATACCATTTCTGGCATATTTTATTCCAGCAGCATTTACCAAATTAATACAGTGTGTTGCATTAATTGATTGTCTTGATTTGAATCACCCTTGCATAAAACCCTCATGACCATGGTGTATAGTCATTTTAATGTGCTGCTGGATTCAATTTGAAAGTATTTTATTGAGGAGTTTTGCATCTATATTCATTAAAGAAATTGGTTTGTAATTTTCTTTCCTTGGAGTATCTTTGACTTTGGTGAGAGGATGAGGTTGGCTTCATAGAAAGAGTCAGGTAGCCTTCTCACCTCTTCTATTTTTTTGAAGAGTATGAACAGGATTAGTATTAATTCCTCTTGGAATGATTGGTAGAATTTACCTGTGATGCCATCTGGTCCTAAGTTTCTCTTGGGAGGTTTTTGATGATGTTTTCACTCTCTTTACTTGTGATTTGTTGGTTGAAATCTTTTATTTCTTTTGAAGTCAGTGTGAATTGTTTCTATGTTTCTAAAAAAGTGGTCATTTCATCTAAGTTATCTAGTTTGTTGTACAGTTGTTATAGTGTCCTCTTATATTGGTTTTTATATCTGTGTGGTAATAATTAATGCACACTCTCTAATTTCTGAATTTGCATCTTCTCTTTTTTTCTCTGTCAGTCCAGCTATGGGTTTGCCTTTGCTAATTCTGTTGATTTTCTCAAAGTAACACCTTTTGGGTTTGGTGATTCTCTGTGTTGTGTTTGTGCACTCAATTTCATTTATTACTGTTCTAATCTTTATTTCTTTTCTTATGCTTGCTTTGTGATCATTTCACTGTTCTTTTTCTAGTTCATCCAGATGTGTAGATGGGTCTTTGATTTTTGCTCTTTCTTTCTTTTATGTAGGTGTTTAGTGATATAATCTTTCCTGTCAACACTGCCTTACTTCTGTGCTCATTTTCATGTGTCTCAAGATATTTACTGATTTCTATTACAATTAGTTCTTTGATGATTTCCTATTTATGAGCATGTTGTATAACTTCTATAAATTTGTGAATTTCCCATTCCTCCACTTGTTATTGATTTCTAGCTTCATTTCATATGAGCAGAAAAAGAGCTTTGTATTATTTTAGTATTTAAAATTTATTGAGACTTCTTCTATGACCCAATATGTGGTCTATGCTGGGTTATGATCCATGAGCAATTGAGAAGAATGCAAATCTTGCTGTTTGGGTTGCATTGTTCTGTATGTCTGTTAAGTCTAGTTTATTCATTAAATTACTCAAGTTCTCTCTTTCCTTATTGGTTCTTTGTCTAGACATTCTATATATTGATGTATTTTGTGCCTTGAAGCCTCCATTGTTATGGATACATCTATTCTTTTTTTGATGTTACCAGTGTTTGCCTCATGTATTTTTGGGTATTCTGGTAAGGCACATAAATATTTATGATTGTTATTTCTTCTCAATGGATTGTCCCTTTTCTTAATATATAACGCCATCTTTTTATTTTTATTAAATATAATGACACTGAATAATTTTCATGGACAGAGTTCTTATTTTGTTGACACATAAGACAAGGAAATCATGTTTTCTTTCTGTTTCTTTCTCCTGATCCTTCTCCCAATTACTTCACTATTAGAGGTGACATATTGGAATCCCGTAAATAAAGATTCAGTAATAAAAATTATTCCTAAAATTGGTTTTGAGAATCATCCTTTCTTCAACTTTTACTTATACTGTTTGAAAGTAGAATTAATAACTATAAAACACAGAATTCAATGCTGTGAGTAAAAATTCATTCATGGTAATTTTGCAAATGGTAATCATAACAAATTAAGGTAAAATTGTCATAGAAATCACCATCAGTTTCTACTTGGCTCACATGACCAAGGACAACAATTGTGAATTAAATTGATGCTTGCCTTTTGATTTCTAAAGATCAGTATCACTGAATTTTTTATGAAGAGAAGAATTGTACTTACAAAATTCACTAAGCATATAATATATTTTTATACCTTGATCCAAATCATCCAATTAACTTCTAAAATTCTGGAAAATCAACAGTTTTCCCTGTACAATGGCTTATAAAGTTACACAAAATTGACTGTACTATTGTTAATTAATGTAAGCTATACAAGACATTTTATCTGGTTATATAAAGAGAAAGTGATGTTTTGACCATTAAATTAATCATAAGATACTCAACAACACATTGATTGATTTTTACATTCTTCTCCCATGTTTCTTTAAATAAAATAAATGATAGCACACTAACAATTTAAAAAGTTGCACAAACACTGTTGTGGTTGATTACAATAATGCATCAGCTGTGTTGATGAATTAAGTGAAACTGCCAAAACTGAAGGGTGAAACCACCATTTTTCTTCCAGTGACTCAAAAACACCCATTCATCAGCTGGTTCACAATTTTAAAGAAGTTACTTATGATGCACCAGCCAACACAGAATACATGAAATTGTGGGTTTTACAAAAAGCTCATATATCACTCATCAAAGTGTATTAAAAATATTTAGTAATAAAATCTGAATTTTGCTGAAAATACAGTATGGCAAATATTATGTAAATGCATAATTATACCTAAAAATAAGCATATTCCCAAAGGAATTAATTGGAAGAAAATACATCCAAAAATTAACAACACTTGTTAATGAATTTCATTTTCCTATTTGAATTTTGTTGCATTCTAACTTTTATGCAATAAACAATGTTTACGCCCATAGTAGTGTCACACTTTTAAATATAAAATTGTGTCATTTTGAAAAACGTGCTATTCCAACACTGGTGGTTAACAATCTGAACTTTCAGCCACAGATTAATTAAGTATATATTTATAAATACTTTTCCTTTACCCAATTATTAAAGAGCTCATCAGAAAGAAGATGAAAATATGTTGCTCAATTTTATGTGGTTTGTATGGGGAAGGCAATTCTCTGTTATACACCTAATATGGATATGTTAATCCTTGAAATTTTATCCTTGGAATTGTGCCAAGTAATTTACCTTGGAAATTGGTTCCAGAGATGATAAATTAACACATTGTCAGCAATATTCAACATAAAATGTGCCAAGGTATTATCAGGGTGAAAGGGAAGAGATATTCTGCTATACTTATATAAAATGTAACTCTCTGGTATATTTGGGAAATATAACTTTTGGGTGAATTTTCTATTTGACCATGACCTGAAGAAAATTTTAGGTTGATATATTTTACCTTTGAAAAAAACAGAAATTCATGCAGAAAAATTAACTGAGCTATCTCAGAGAATTATAAATATTATATTGTGGAAATTTCAAGCTTCTTTATTAGTTTACATATTTTATTTGTGAGAAAATTTCAGGTTAACATTTTTCTAGACAGATAATGCTGGAAGTATTTTTTCACTAACTTTTCTCATGGTAAATATAATTCTTAGAATTAGAGTGCTCTAGTTTATCTAATAAACAAATGGGATGTTATTTGAAAAATATACATATGCACATATGTATAATGTAGTCCTTACATAAATAATGGTAGGATTTATAAAAATGGATGCAATATTGAAGGAATCAGAGTCATTAGGCAAGGAACATATTGAAAATATAATTCTTGGAAGAAATTTGATTTCAAATAATCTTTAAAATATATATTCTGAAAAATTAATAGTAAAGTGTACTCAATAATATCAATAATCCCTAGTAAATTAGCCTAAGATTTTAATTTCTGACCTGTCATTTCTATTAAAGAATTTTGGACCCAAAAGAACAGAAAATGATGTGTAAATGTCTCTGCCATTTTGGGTTACAAGTCTAGTAATTTTTTTTCAACTTTTCCAAAATTAATTTTAAGTATATAGAGTGTTATAAGCAAGATCTCTGGATTCAGTCTTAGTATATTCTGTACCAACAACACTTAATGGTTGTTACCTTTCTGTGTTCTTTTTACTTTCTAAAAATATTGTACAATAATAATACCCTTGTGATATTCTCATCTGGATGCATAGGTAAATAAAGGGAAAAAGTTATAACAGTGTCAAGTTCATTTAAATTATGCAATAAATAAGAGCTACTAATATAGAATATAAAAGAGGGTTTATATCTAATTTATATTTGGTAGTCAGACTCAGATTCTTTATAGTCATATTTGTGACTTCTCTCTATTATGAATTTCTAGAATCACTACACTAATATTTTTAAATAACAGAACTTTCACTAAAACAAATACCATTTTGAAGTCATTTATATTATGTATCATCTTTGATTTCTCAACAGTTTACAACATGCTATGGGAAGTAGGAATAACACAAATTTGCCTGACTTCATCCTTATGGGATTGACAGACTCTGAGGAGACCCAGCATGTCCTCTTTATGATATTTCTCCTAATATACTTGATTACTTTACTTGGGAATGCAGGGACGATACAGATAATTCACCTGGATCTTCATCTTCACACACCCATGCATTTTTCATTAGGCATCTGTCATTCCTTGACCTATGTTATTCAATACTCACCATACCTAAAACCTTGGGTAATTTACTGACTTCTAATAAATGTATTTCTTCATAGGGTGCTTCACCCAGTTGTATTTTTTTGTCTTTCTCAGTGTCACTGAAATGTTCTTTCTCTCTTCCATGGCATGGCCTATGACTGATATGTAGCCATCTGCAATCCTCTAAACACCCAGGTTGTTATGTCCATGAGACTCTGCCACACCCTCATCACTGGTTCCCTATGATTGGATTTGCTGAATCATTAATTGGTATTGCTTGCATGAACAGTTTGCATTTCTGCAAATCCAATGTAATTCATCACTTTTTCTGTGACTAACCCCAATGTTAGTCCTGTCCTACACAGACACTCATATCCCTGAAATCATATTCATTTTTGTTTCTTTAAACCTAATGTTGCCTCTTATCATGATCTTTGTGTCCTATGGGTCCATTCTGTGTACTATCATGAAAACTGATTCCACTTCAAGAAAGCACAAAGCCTTCTCTACTTGTGCCTCCCACCTTCTGGGAGTTGCCATCTGTATTAGTTAGGGTTCTCTAGAGAAACAGAATCAACAGGGAACACTGGCAAATATAAAATTTATAAAAGTGTCTCACATGACCGTGGGAATGCAGATCAGGGCAGGCTGTGAAGCCGACGATTCTGATGAATGGTCTGGATGAACTCCACAGGAGAGGCTCACCAGCCGAAACAGGAAGAGCCTGTCTCTTCTTAATCCTCCTCAAAAGGCTTCCAGTGATCAAGTTAAGCATTACTCATTGCAGAAGACACTTCCCTTTGGCCAATTACAAATGTAATCAGCTGTGGATGTACCTAACATGATCATGATTTAATTCTATGAACTGTCCTCATTGCAACAGACATGCCAGCACTTGCCCAACCAGACAAACAGGTATCACCACTTGGCCAAGTTGACACATGAACCTAACCATGACACCATCTTTTACGATTTTTATTTATTTCAAACCAAAATATTCCTACTCCTTGGGAAAGAATCAAGTGGCCTCTGTGTTTTATACTATGGTGGTTCCCTTGCTGAATTATTATAAAATAAATTTATAGTCTTAGGAACAAAGAAGTGAAAAATGTCATCATTAGAATTATGCAGAAGAGAGAGGGTTCCAGGTAAAGGAAATGACAGTGATGCTGAACACTTAATCTTATCTTCTCTTTCTGTCACATTTGGGTATTTACTTGGTCACTCACTACTTACACTAGCATCCTTTAATAGTTGAATTTCTGTTGAGTCATCCTCTACTTTATGACACATAATCTACAACATTTCCAAAAATATGTTTTTAGAAATCCACATAGTAATTGTCATGAAATTATGTGTTGTACTTGTGGTTCAACTGTATGTAGTTTTTAAGGCAATTAATGTGCAATAAAAATAAGTGGTGTTACCTTGAAAATTGTATAATAGATATTCCCATGCATGTTCTATTGCCAATTAATTCTGTAGAAAAGAAATATAGGACAGTTGTATAGAGTACTGCTTTGGATTGGACAATCTAGGGTTTAGAGTCTAGATCTGCTCATAAAAAGTCACTGGAACTTTAAATATATTTTTCCTTAACTGTAGAAGAAAAATAATATTTCTAAATCCATAGAGTTATCATAAAGATTAAATCAGATGATGAACAGAGAAAAATTAATTACATGCTAATAGATATGAATTTCATGATAATACTTATATTCACAGCTGCACATTTTACATTGCCACCAGCAATGGATGAGGGTTTCTATTTCTCTGTATCCTATCCAACACTGGCTATTTTCCATTTTTTAATAACAGCCATTCTAATGGATGTGAAATGGTATCTCATTATAGTTCTGATTTCTATTTCTCTGATGGTAAATGATGCTGATCATCTTTTCACGTTTTCTGGCTACTTCTATATCTTTCTTGCAGAGATAGCTATGCAAGTCTTTTGCTCATTTTTAATTTGTATGTTTGTCTTTTTGTTATTAATTTGAAAAGTTTTCTTTAGATATATTGTGAATATTAAACATTTATTAGATATGTGATTTCCAATTATTTTCTCCCATTGTATAGGGTGACATTTTATTTCATGATAATCTCCTTAAAGGCACTAATTTTAAACTTTGATGAGGTCCCACTTTTCTTACCTTTTCTTTTGTTGCTTTGCTTACAATGTAAAGTCAAATAAGCCATTGCATAACATAAAGTCCTGAAGATGTTTCCCTTCATCTTCTGGTAGGAATTTGATACTTCTGGCTCTTATGTTTAGATCTTTGATCCATTTTGTGTTGATATTTTATTAAGATGTGAGGGAGGAGTATTCTTTTTATTTTCATTTTTTTTGCAAATGGAGATCCATTTTTCCCAGTACCATCTGTTGAACATTCTATCCTTCCCCAATTGATGGTCTTTTCTCTCTTGCCAAAAATCAGTTAGCCATAAAAGTGAAGGTTGATTTCTGAGTTTTTAATTTCATTCCACTGGTCTAGATGTCCATCTTTCTGAGAATTCCATGCTTTTTTGATTACTGTGGCTTTGTGAAAAGTTTTAAGATACAGGAATGTGAGTATTCCAACTTCATTCTTCTTATTTAATATGGCTTTATCTATGTGGGGCCACTTACCCTTCCATATAAATTGATGATTTACTTTTCCATTTATGCAAAGAAGGTTGTTAGAATTTTGATTGGAATTTTATTGAATCTGTAAATTGTTTTGGGTAGGATTGACATCCCCATGATATTTAATCTTGCAATTCTTGAAGTGAGCTGTCTTCTATCTATTTAGTCTTCATTGATTTCTTTTATCAATATTTTATAGATTTCTGGTTCCTGAACATCTTGGTTAGATTTATTCTTATATATTTGATTATTTTAGTTGCTATGTGAATGGAACATTTTTCTTTATTCATCTGATTGCTCAATTCTTGTGTGTATAAACAGTACTGATTTTTGTGGGTTAACCTTGAATACTACCACTTCACTGAATTCATTGCTTAGCTCTAGGTTCTTTGTTGTTCATTTTTCAGGATTTTTGGTATATAGGACCATGTTCATCTTCAAATAGGAAAGTTTTGCTTCTATATTTCTAGTTTGTATGCATTTTATCTCTTTCGATCCCTAATTGCTGTGGCAATAACTTCCAGTAAAATGGTGAATAACTTTCCTGACACTGAACATCATTGTCTTGTTTTACTGTTCAGATGTGGGCTATGGACTTTTCATATATGGCCTTTTTCATGTTGAGGAAGTTTCCTCCTATTCCTAGTTTTCTAAATACCTTTATTAGAAATGGTGCTGTATTTTATCAAAGAGAAAAGGGTGCTATATTTTGTCAAACACCATTTTTACATCAATTGCAATGATCGTTTGCTTTTTCCCTTCATTCTGTTAATCAGATGTATTACACTAATTTATTTTCTTATGTTGAACCAAGCTTGCATACTGGGGAAAAATCCCACTCGGTAATGGAGTGTAAGGTGCATATATATATAACTGTTACATCTTCTAGTTCAATTGTCCACTTTATCAGTATCTAATGATCACCTTGATCCCTCAAGTTTATTGACTTAAAATCTATTTTATTTTATAGTAGTATAGCCCCTACAGCTGTCTTTTGTCAGTACTTGCAGGGTACATTTGTTATTCCTTTCACCCACAACCTATTTGATTCTGTGAATTTAAGTCTCTTTGCAGTCAGCATATAGTTGGATCATATGTTTTTATCCATTCTACCAATCTTTGCCTTTTGGTTGGAAAGTTTAATCCATTTAAATTTAAAGTCACTGTTGATATTACAGGACTTTCTTCTGTCATTTTGCTATTAACATTTTGTAAGTCTTATACCCTTTTTTCTCTCACTTCCATTCATGCCAACTTTTATATTTATTTGCTTTTCTGTGTTGCACCACATTGAATGCCTTTTCTTTTATCTCTGGATATGTTTTCATCTATTTTCTTTGTGGTTACTATACGGTTAAATTTTAACATCCTAAATACCTAACAATCATTATGTTTGATACCAACTTAATTTCAATGACATGCACCTATTCTTTCCCTACAAACCACCTTTTTTTGTACTTTTTGTCACTTATATCTTTGTATGTTGTATGCCCAGAATCATAGATTTATCATTATTTTTATGCATTTGCTTTTAAGTGAAGAGTAGTAAAAATATAGTGCAGTAATATTGGCATTTCTAATTATTCAAATGGTTAACTTTACTGCAGATACTTATTTCTTTATGCTACTTTGAACCATTTTCTAGTGTCTCTTCCTTACAGCCTGAAGAATTCCCTTTAGCATTGCCTTTAGAACAGGTCTAGTGGTGACTAACTCCTTCAGCTTTTGTTTATGTAAGAATGTCTTATTTGTCCCCCATTTTTTAAAGAGCTTTTCTGGATATAAAATTCTTTGCTAGCAATTTTATTCTTTCAGCACTTTTTAAGTATGTCAACTCCTTACCTTCTTCCTTTCAACCCCCCTCATCTTTTTCTGATGAAATCTCAATACTCGATCTAATTTGGACTCTTTTGTATGGAACAAGTTGCTTTTCTTTTTCAATTTTCAGAATTCTCCCCTTATCCTTTGCATTCCACAATATAATCAATATATGACAGGGTATATTTTACTTCATGTTTATCTAATTTGTTGTTTTCTGAGCTTCTTGAATATGCATATTTAAGTCATTTACTAAGTTTGGGTAGTTATCTGTCCCTTTCTTGATTTCTATTTCTCAATTTCTATTATTCCTGTCCCTTTCTGGATTTCTTCCCATAATATAAATATATTGTATGCTTTATCATGTCTCATAGGTGTCTGCGGCTATTTACACTTGTAATGTTTTTTTTCTTTCTTCTCCCCAGACTGACTCATTTCAAGTGTTTTGTCTCTAAGTTCAATGCTTATTTTTTCTGCCAACTGTAATCTGTTCCTGAAAACTTCTTGGGGATTTTTTTTTCATTTCTGTTATTGTAGTCTTCAATGCCAGTAGTTATATTTAGCTCCTTCAAAATTTCTACTTCTTTACTTAGTCTTTCGTATTGCTCATTCATTGTTTTCTTGATATCCTTTAGTTCTTTCTCTGTATTCATTTCCTCAAGCATTTTTAAGATAATTTTTTAAAAGGCTTTAGTATTCCACATTCTCATCTTATTCATTGGTGTTTTCTATATTTTTATCTTCAGCCTTTGGATGGGCCATGATTTCCTGTTTCTTTGTTTATTTTTTGTACTTTTTTGCACACTGTTCATTTTAATTTTTTAAAATGTTATCCATGGGATTTCTTTCTTGGATGCCTATCTTTTGGTTTTGCACCAGATTGGAATGAAACAGAGTTTTTGAGCTTCAGCTCTCTACCAGGAAGGCTTTTCCAAGGTGAATGCAGTGTGCAATGCTTTCCTGTGTTGCTGGGCCACTGTCTTATCCTGGGCTTTCACTTGTAAATTGTTTTGGATTTCCCATATTTACAGGAGTTTGGTTGTCCCCTCAGTTTCTCCGGAGACAGTCCTCCTTTTCCTGGTATTTGAAGCCAGCAGACTTTGTCAAGTTCTGTGCCTTTATAGTATTTTTACACTCATTTCATTATCTCAAGCTGCATTTATTTGAGGGCTTCCCAAAGGAGGACTTTTCTTGTCAATTTTTCCTAGCTAAAACAGGTTTACAGACCCACAAAGAAGATGCAGACTGACTCCAATGTTCCCTGGGGTGGGGATCAGGAAAGACACCGAAAGTTTCGCTAATGGTTTCCCAAAGTCGAGCTTTCCTGGACTGCCCAGTAAATGCAACCATTCAACTAACTGCCTCTCATAGCCCTGAGGAAGTGTTGCATCTTTTAAATTCCACAAACAACGACTCTGTCCTTGTCATTGAAAACACTGACTGTCATTGCCTTTGTCTAGGGAAGTTGAAATAATAGGTGCTCTCAGAGATAAGCCCACAACATCTGAATTCACTAAAGGATGTGATTTGTGATTGGCCAAGCCCATTCTCGGGGCAGAGGGTTTTTATTTCACCTTCTGTCACCAGTGAGCTAGTCAGGGACTGGATCTCAAAGCAGCCAGCAGTAAGAGTGGGAAATAGGTGCCAGTAACTGCTGCAAAGAGAAAAAAAATATTGTCCTTTACCATACTTTATCAGCCTCTTCCTCCTGCTCTTCCCTAGATGCTGTACAGTGTTCTTCTGGCCTCTATAGTTTTAAAATAGTAGTATCAGACAGATCCTTCCTGCTTAGTAGTTAGTTTCATTGAAAACTGAATCCTAGAGCTCTTTACCTTCTTCCTTGGAAGTATCCCTCTGTATATACTTATTGTGGTTCTCTAAGTATATGAATATGAAATGTTTGATATTGTCCCACAGCACTTGGATGTTATTCCCATCATATCTTTTTTCCCTAACATCTTTTCCTTTTGATTAATTCCTACAAGCTTATCTTCAAGTTCAATAAACTTTGTATCATCTGCATTGACTGTGCTGAGAATCCTGCTTATGGAATTCTTTGTTTCTTATATTGTGTGTTTGTACTTTTTAAAAGTCCTATATCTAGCATTTCTTTGGACACTACCTAATAGATTCCACTCTTATGAAGAAATTTCTCCCTTATCTATACGTGATTTTGTTTTGCTACTAGATTTTTTTTTTTTTTTTGGCATGGGCAGGCTCTGGGAATTGAACCTGGGTCTCCTGCATGGCAGGTGAGAACTCTGCCCCCGAATCACTGTTGCCCACCTTAGATTTTTTAACTTAGTAATTATTAATACACTTTAATGAAAGACTACTAGTAACACATATGTCTGATCAATTCGGTTTCATTTCTCATTGCCGTGAGGAAGAACATATGCTTTGTGCAAATAGGTGTATTCTATGTAAGAGGGTTTTGGGAAAGAAATCTATTATAGGATTTAGGCTTTGGTTGGGTAACAAGGGAGAGGTATAAGTAAATGAAAATTTGCTATTAGGTTGAATGTTTTCACAGAGCAGGAATTACTCTATGGATGGATATCTCAATAAATGTTACCTACTGTTAGGGTAGAATAAAATATGAATAATGCTAGAGTTTGTAAAGTTATAGGCCCTCCTTTAGTAAGAAAGTAGAATGTGGATATTTATTTTGTAGTTTGCACAGTGACCTTGACAGAAGGATTCCCACCCTACCACCTGGTCTTTTTCATGAGCAGAGACCTGTAGATATATTGAGAATGAGTACAAACCCCTTGTTTCTAGGACTTTATGTTTTTCCCAACTAGCACTCTAGCCCAGAGATGCCTTTACCACTTTCTGTGAAGTTCACCTGTATTCCTCGTATCTGGTCTCACAGTGGCCATATATTTTCCCCACTCACTGTCAAAAGTGAAATAGTTCATTGTTCCTGTAGGAGCCAAGGGTTAATAGAAAACCTGCAGAATTTATTGGGAGTGACTGGCTTCAGAGTGGCCTTGAGGAGGTCTGCTACAAACAGTGAGTTCCTGGCTATGAGCCTTATCTGGGGATGTAGGATGCCCACACGAAGTATGAAATGTTCCCTTTTCGCTTCCTGGATATCCAGGAGGGAGGATTGCTAGATAACAAGAGAGCAATGAGAATGATACAAAATAAAGCAGGCTTCATCAACAAAAGAGCTGTGAAAAAGAGTATAAAATAAAGCAGCTGGAGCTCTTCGGGGCTGCAGTCATCTTGTCTGTCTTCTGTGTGTCTGTGTGACTCATTCTGCAGGAAGTGTCCACGTCTGTGTGTCTCATTTCGCAGGGTTGCTGAAAGACTGCAACAGTTCCTGTCTCCTCTTTATGTGGTTTGTCCTTGTAAGCTACATTTGGCTTTAGCTATTCTTTATAACTTCTCTGTATTCTTTCTATGTGCTTGTACTGCACCTGTACCTTCTCACACCCTTTGCCAAAGGTGAAACATTTCTTTTTTCCCATTTCTGCTTTGATAAATTGTTACTCATTGGTATTCTGATTTCTTAGATGTTTCCAACCTCATCTTTCTCAGGACTTCAGAGAAAGTTTGATTTTATATATAATTTGGCTTTTTAAAACTGTTGGGTTAAGGAAATATTCTTTGAAGATTCTATATTCTAAGTAGAAGTGAAAGCCTATATATCCATTTATATATTTTTCACTGCAATTGTGCTGGTTTGAAAAGAAGTATGCCCCCTAAGAGAAGCCATGTTTTAATATAAATCCCATTTCATAAAGGTAGAATAATCTCTACTCAGTGCTGTATGTTTGAAACTAATGAACTCATCTCCCTGGTTGATGTGATTTAGTTAAGAATGGTTGTTAAACTGGATTAGGGGATGACATGTCTCCACCCATTTGAGTGGGTCTTGATTAGTTTCTGAAAGTCCTATAAAAGAGGAAACATTTTGGAGAATGAGAGACTTAAGAGAGAGCAGAGAATGCTGCAGCACCACGAAGCAGAGAGTCCACCAGCCAGAGACCTTTGGAGATGAAGAAGGAAGACGCCTCCCAGGGAGCTTCGTGAAACCAGAAGCCAGGAGGGAAAGCTAGCAGATGACGCTGTATTCGCCATGTGCCCTTCCAGCTGGGAGAGAAGCCCTGACTGTGTTCGCCATGTGCCTTCTCACTTGAGAGAGAAACGCTGAACTTCATTGGCCTTCTTGAACCAAGGTATCTTTCCCCAGATGCCTTTGATTGGACATTTCTATAGACTTGTTTTAATTGGGACATTTTCTCGGCCTTAGAACTGTAAACTAGCAACTTATTAAATTCCCCTTGTTAAAAGCCATTCCATTTCTGGTATATTGCATTCTGGCAGCTAGCAAACTAGAACAGCAATGGATTCAAATATTTTCTTTCTAGATAACTTTACACTTGCCAATACAATATCTATCTGGAATTCTAATTCTGCACCTTGGTAATATAGTGGAACTTGAGATATTGTAGGTATAGCTAATCTAATTAATTTTATTGTAAAAACTTCTCTCCTGGGCAGCTGCCATGGCTCAGCAGGCAGAGCTCCGACCTGCCGTGCTGGAGGTCTGGAGTTCGATCCCTGGTGTCTCCTGCCCATATGCAAATTAAAAAAAAAATCTCATCTAATAATGGATTCTTTATAGTCAGGCTTAGATTTTTTTATAAGCAGAGATGGTTTTCCTGCTATCTTTTCTTCTTGATGCCCATGATATGATCTCCATCTTTGGACATCATTTTCTTAGTAAACCAGAATGTCCAGAGGGTGACTTTAGGTTTTAGTGCTGTCATTCAAAGTGGCTCATCAAAGTCATGTTATTTCCTGTGAATCTTAATGCCCCATAATTGGAGTTGAAGAGTTATGAGGATGGCTCAGGCTTTTCCAAAGGAGTTACAGTCACTTCCTGCTCTTACTTTTGGAAGCCCCACCTCATATTATATAAACCTTTTGAAAATTTTCCTAACATAATACTATGTATTTTTTTGCTATAAGCATCAAGTGTATTTTAATAATTTTATATTTTAATTTATTTGCTCATGATTAACTCATTTATTTTCTAATGTCCTATGATTTATGTGAAATTCTTGACAAATTATAAAATGTAAACTACATATGATTTTCAAGTGTGAACACTGAATGAGTCTTAAATTAAACAAATTGAAATAAAGCTTCCTTTCATAAACATTATTGAATGAATTTCTATGTAGTAGAAATTTATTTATATTTTTCTATTCTTTTCCTATTTTATCTATTTTCCTCTGTGGTCGCTAACATTTTTATAGCATTTGTTGACCAACATGCTTATAGTACTAAATGATAAAATTAGTGTTTCAGAGAAATAAACATTTCTTTGTAAGAAGACTAGGAGCTAGTTGGGAGAAAAAGCAAAGACTACCTCAACAGTTAATGGTGTCAGAAAGAACTTTAAAAATTAAATTGTCTTTTTTTTTTTCTTGCTCTAGAGTCTCTCCTGCTTCATTTTCTTCATGGGCATTTGCGATTCATCATGTCAAGGTATGTTGGTAATTAGTAGAAATAATGGAGCAATTGCTATAGCTTTTATTTCAATAGATTTTTATTTACAAAGCACTTCACATTTGTTACCAGCTTTTATCTTACAACATTTATGAAGGAAGTAGAACAAATTTTTTAATTTGTTAAAAATTCAGACCTAGGAAGACAGGTATGGAAATGGCAAACAAGTTTCTCAAATTTACGTCACTACCCAGGGGTGGATCAAGTGTAATTCTGTCCTTAATGATTTTTCCCAACACATCATACTAACAACCCTTAAAAATAAGTTGTTTTATTGATTTGTTCAAAGTATTTAACATACACAGGCTGTTTACCAAAAAATCCACAAAAATCAGTAAAAAAGTATATTGAATTGAAAAAATAGATGGGCACTTTTCTTTATTATGGTAGTCATCTGTTTGTACATAGAATATGTACATAGAGAATTATTTCTCTTTGTACATAGAATATGTTGAACATGTTTAGATGAAGATATGACCACAGACATATTATTTAACTAAATGATGCCACAGTTTATAAACCAATTTACAATATTTATTCTATTATATAATTAAATTTAATTATAGTCAATATATTTTCTTAATATATACTGAGCCATAGCATCATTAATGAAAGATAGTACTGTATTATTGACTCTATGTATTTATATATGTATATATTCATTTATTAACACAGTTGAAAATAAAATTACATGGTTCATGAAAACAATTTGACACAATTTTGGCAGAAGAGAAAATGATGGAGGAATATGGTGAGTTGCATAACTTGGCAGGCTTTCCTGCCCATCTGTACTCCAATAGCACATGAAAATCCTGGACAGGATACAATGCTGAGGCTCCCTTTTGTGGACTTTCAACAAATAGATATGACTCTACTTTTCTATTTTCATTCTCGCGCCAATGCCTAGAAGAAAACGAGAGGAAAGGATAGAGAAAGGGAAGGAGGGAAAAAACTCACCAGATGCCTAACATTCTGAGAGTACTTTAGAGATAAACAGTGAGCTCATGCCATGGGGGCCAAGACTGTAATTATGGCTAACATGCATTAGCATTGTTCTGAGACAGGCCTGTCCTAACTGTTCATGTGTAGTATCGTATTTAATGCTCCAATGACCCTAACAATCCTGTGAGATGGCACCATAAATATCTTTATTTTATAAATAATTAAGCTGAGGAACTTATCTAAGGTAACATAGCTGGTAAGTATAAGGGATGGATTTTGAGCTGAGGCAGGCTGGTTTGGGGTTTCCCCTCTTATGCATAGGAACCAGTGCAGTGAAGGAGAAAGTCAACAGACTCAACAACCAGAAGATCTAGGACAACCATGACTGCAGAAAACTTTAAATTAAGGAACAACAACATCAAAAGAAAAACTGATTAGTATGACAGAAGATCAGGAAGAAAAGCACCAAAGAGGGTTATTAAAAAAATCTCAAACAAAGAAAAAAATTCAGAATAAGTAAATTGAAAACCCTTGGATGAAATAAGTAGCAGTTAGAGGCAATCAAAAAGAAGTTCTGTGAGAACAAAACAAAGTGGAAAGCAACATTCAAACAGAATTAGGAAGATTGAAATATTAGAAGAGAAAAACCTAACGATTGTCTAATAGGAAATTTTGAAAGAGACAATAGAAAAGATGGGGGAGTGGGCAGCTGCCATGGCTCAGCAGGTGGAGGTCCGACCTGCCATGCTGGAGGTCTGGAGTTTGATCCCTGGTGCCTCCTGCCCATATGCAAATTAAAAAAAATAATAAAATAAAATAAAAAAAGAAAAGATGGGGGAGAGGCAATAACTACAGTTAAAATGCAAACAGTTTTGAAAAATTATATATATGTGCATTAAAATGGAGGAATTACACTTCATGCTGGGAAAAAGAAAAAATCTTAAAAGAGAGAATAACAGATTTTCTAAAAACAAGCAATAATTAAACTAGCAGGAGAATTTTTAGTTCAGCAGCATCATATACCAGAAACATGAACTGCAAAATGTAAAGGGGAAAATAACTGTGATGCAGAATTTTATATTTAGTTAAACTTTCACTCAATTGGAATGTAAAGAAGAAAGACTCTTAAAAAAAAGACATCAAAGAAGGCCATTTTTCAGTCAAAGTCAGAGAGAGTTTACCATTCATAAACACTTGAAATAACCACTAAAATGTATATTTCAATAAAACTAATACAAAATGAAAGGGTGGGAAGCAAGTAAATGGATAAATTCATTGGATAATCTATGTAATTACTATCTGTTTATAAAAAGATCATTGTGTGTGGCTTACTTAAAAAGTTGAATCCAGTTACTAGACAAAAGCAATATGAATGAGTGGAATTGGACTGAGTAAAAGAATTCTGAAGCCCTTCTATAATTGCAGAGGAGGATAAAGAATATAACATGATTGCAGAACCTCTGAATAAGTAGGAGGGGAAAAAGTAGAATAAACAAATGTAATCAATTAATAGAAAACAGAGGCTAAGAAAAACATAAGCAGAGAAGCAAGGTGCATGAGTTTCTGTTTTCCTGCCTCTCGACCAACATACTATTAAAATTGTTAATGTGGTGGGAGAAAAATAATGTTATTCTTGTTTTATTTTTGTTACATGACTAATAGCAATAAAAAATCTTTTTCCATAAGATAAGCTGTTTGCAGTTGTATTTTTATGAATTATCAGATCATGTTTCAAAATTGAATCATGTGGAGTATTTTTTTATAGCACAAAGTGGTCACATAACAAAAATTTCACATCATGCAGTTTTTCATTTTGATATAGGTTTGTATTTATCTTATGAACCTGCAGATGTCCTTCATATATTAGGATATTTTATCTATTTCAGATTAAAAGTATTCACACCTCAAATGTTACATATCTTTTAAATTAGCTTAGAATATCTTTTACCATATAAGTATATAACATTTTTGACCTGTAATTTAATTATTTAATAATACTCAAGGGATGGATGCTTAGGTTACATCTTAATTTTCTCTAATATGAAGTAAGCCTTCTTGAATACATATGGCCAGGTACTTGAAATGTAATTTTCATGAGACCTACTGCAAAAAGAGAAAGGACTCCTATTTACATATTCTGGTAAATATTGTAAGATTATTTCAGAGATCTCTTTATCTACTTACACCTTTGATTCAGTCTGATAGTTGAACATAATGGTTAAATACATCTCTAGAAGTGATGGTTAAACACAACTAGATGGCATTGACATGTACTAGTTGTGTGACCTCAGATGGATTTTTTATTTACCTTACAATATTTATTATAGACATTTTCAAATATATTGAAAAGGTGAAAGAGTTCTAGAGTGAACATATATATGCTGTCTTCATTTAGCAATTACCATGTTTACTTTACTCACTTTTTCATATATGTGTCCATCTAATCCATTTTGTTTTTAGATGCACTCCTAAATACTTCAGCATATATTTCATTAACTAATAGTTCTATATTTGCTTTTTGTTTCTCTTTAGGTAAATTAACATACAGTGAAGCACAGAAATCTTAAGTTGATTTATCAATGAGTTCTAACCAATGCATGCAACAATGTACCCCAATACACAGAGCATCACCAGCACCCTAAGAAGTTACTTTGTGTCTGTTCCTAGCTGACTCGACTTACCATCTAGAGGCAATCACCATACAATAGCTATGCTTATCCTATAACTTCTTATAAATGGAATTATACACTAAATAATATTTTTTCAATTTTTATTATAGCAGCTGTAGATTTGCAGAAAAAAATCATATAGAAAATACAGTTAGTTCCTATATACCTCCCTCATTCATACAGTTTCTCTGTTATTAACATTTGCCTCAGTATGGTCCTTTGTAACACTTGATGATACAATATCAAGGATGATACAATATTAGGATTCATTCTTTGTGTTGTACAGTTCTATGGTTTTTAAAAAATTATTCTGGTATAATATAAAATGAAATTTCCTATTTTAATCACTTTCAAGAATACAATTTAGTGATGTTAATTAAATTAATAATGCTGTACCATCACCACCATTCATTAACAAGACTTTTTCATCATCTCCTAAAAATCTCTGTTCCAATTAAGAATGCCCTCCCCATTCCTCACCCCACCCTATCATCTGATAAGCTTTATTCTAGTTTCTTACTCTGTGAACTTGTATATCTAGTAATTTCGTATAAATGAGATCATACAATATTTGTCCTTTTGAGTCTGGCTTATTTCCTTGAACATATGTTGTATCATGTGTCAGAACTTCATTCCTTTTTATGCATGAATAACATTCCATTGTATGTATAGACCACATTGTGTTTATCCATTCATTGGTGGAAGGACACTTGGATTGCAGCATATTTTGGCAATTATGCAGTGTACCACTATGAACATCAATACGGAAGCATTTGTTTGAGTCTTTGCTTTCAATTGTTTTGTATATCAGTATGTAATATTTTGTGTATTGCTTCTTTCATTCAGTATAAATTTTATGGAATTCATCAATGTTGTTGCATGTATTAGTAATTTCTTTTAATTTCTAAGTAGCATTCCATTTTATCAATATGTCACAGTTTGCTATCAATGGACACCTGGACTGTTTCTAGTTTTAGGCTACTATGAGCAAGGTTGATATGGACCATTCTTGTTCAAGTCCTTTTGTGGGCATGTTTTCACTATTAAATAACTCTCTTAAAGTCAAATTGCTGGGTTATGAGGTGAATGTATGTTTCATTTTATTAGAAACTGCAAGACTTCCCTTTATCCTTAGTACTATAGTCTCCATAGTAGTGTGTGAGAGTTCCAGTTGCTACACACCTTTATCAACATTTAGTGTTGTCAGAATTTTAATTTCAGACATTCTGGTGGATGGATATAGCTTGTGATTTTTAATTTGCATTTCTACAGGTTGATATTTTAAGCTTCCATTTTATCATCTATAAAATTCAGAAAATTATCCTTCATATTTTCAGGAGCTGTTGTGAGAATTGTTGGAGACCAGACAAAACACATGAAGTACTGAGCACAGCTCCTGGAACTTAGTATTGGTTAAAATTGCTATTTTTCTGATTATCTTGATACCATTGGAAATAGTCAATCAAATACTTTTATCTTTAGGAATACTTAGTGGCATGTTGACCTCAGACATGAGCATTTAAGCTACTTTTTAATGCAGGGATAATTGTCCTAAGATCAATCCAGTAGACCTGTCCATCTTTCTTACTCCCCCTCCTCCATGTTCACTCCAACCCAACTCCACTAGACCCTTTGCTGATCCTATAACACACCAAACTGGTTTCCATCTCATGACCCCTCCCATTGCACAAAGGAAATTTTCCAACATATTTTCCCATATTCATTGCCATATGCTACACAAAATCATTTCTTCACCAGGCTTGTCACAGTCATCTTATAGAATAGCTCCATTCCCCCGTCTCCATGTCTTTCTTTAGATACTTACACTATCATGTTTTCCTTTGCTTCTTTTGCCTAACTGATGCTTTTTTATTGCATCACCGATAAGAGTGGATGCCCTCATTTACTGCTCTGTTCCAGGACATCAAAATGGTGCTTGGCACATTGGGGCACTCCATAAATATTTTTTAATGCAATGTCAAAGGCATAAATGAATTTCTGAACACCACCATATGCCCTTCTAAATCCATTTCCACCAATGTTTTGCGAAGTTATTTTTGCATGTGTAAACTGGAATATGTGTCAACCAGTGGATAAAAACATTTTAATTATGCTGAAATGATTTGTGAAGGTAAGAACTTTCTAGAACATTTTTCCATATAAATCCATATATTCAAAGATTTGTTCTAAGTGTCAGTAATGACCATTGTGGTAGCTTGGAGTAATGTATCCCAAGAGAACTTGTTTTTATCTAAATCCATTCTTCAGGGTGTGAACCCATTGTAAATAAGACTGATAAGGGAGGTTGCTTTTGTTATGGTGTGGTCCAATTTAAGAAAGATGAATCTTTATCTTATTACTGGAGTTGGTATAGAGAAGACCACAGCAAGAGAAGCCACAGGAAGAAGCAAGAAGCTTGAAGTCAACAGAACCCAGAAGAGAAAGAAAAGGACATCACCATGTGTGTTGCCCTGTGACAGAAAAGCCAAGAACCAAGGATTGTTGACAGTCAGCCCCAGGATGCAACAGTCTTCAGGGAGAAAAGGACTGTAAAACTTTGATTTGAATTTCTCCTAGACTAAAATTCAGGAGCCAATAAATTTTTTTTGTTAAGGTAATCCATTTTATGATATTTGTTTTAGTGGCTGAGAAACTTACATACCAATTATGTTATAATTGTGATCTGGGAGACCTAGAAATTCTACGTTTAAATAATTGTGTCCTTATATTCTGTAGGCCAAGGATCTTTCTGACCAGAATGTGACATTATTTGAGCTCATGAGACAGCTTCAAATGATAGATATGCAGGCCTGGACCTGTGCTCATTTAGTGGGCAGGAAAGTTGGCCAAGAAATTGGTCCTCAATATGGAACACAGTTTTGTGTGGATAATAAGGGCAGAGTGGGCATGTTTTTCCTAATGAATCTTCTCACTCAGAAACACATCTCCATTTATTCAACTAAAATGATATGTGTAGTGTATTGGAGCTGCATGTACCTCATGAAAATATATGTTTCTATAATTAATCATTCCTGTAGATATGAACCCATTGTAAGTAGGCCCTTTTGATAATCTTACTTCAGTTAAGGTGTGACTCAACTCAATCAGGATGTTTTTTAAAAACTTTTTTTTGTTGCATCATATAACAAATATAGAAATCAAAGAAAGAAAAAAGCAATAATTTTCAAAGTGCTCTTCAACACGGAGTTACAGAACAGATCCCAGAGTTTGTCATGGAATACCATACCATCATCTCAGATTTTTCCTTCTAGCTATTCCAGAACATTGGAAGCTAGAAGAAATAAATATTTTTTTATCATCCCAAATGCCTTTTCTTTTCTGTGAAAAATAATGACATATATGAAAAAAGCAATAAATTTCAAAGCACAGAGGGACAATTAGTTGTAGAACAGATTTCAGAGTTTGTTATAGGTTACAATTCCACAATTTTAAGTTTTTACTTCTAGCTGCTCTAAAATACTGGAGACTAAAAGAAATAACATAATGATTCAGCATTCATATTCATTTGTTAAACCCTACCTCCTCTGTATAACTCCACCATCAACTTTGATCTTTCTATCCCACACTTTAGGGGTATTTGGGCTATGCCCATTCTAACTTTTTCATGTTGGAAGGGGCTCTCAGTATTATGTGGTAGGGAGATGGAATTAGTTGATGTTTTGGAGAGATTTGCCTCTCCTGGTTTCAAGACTTATCTGGTCCAGAGACCCATCTAGAGGTTGTAGGTTTCTGGAAATTACTGTAGCATATGGTACCTTTGTAGAATCTTATATATTGCCCTAGGTGTTCTTTAGGATTAACTGGAATGGTTTTGGTTGGTGTTTGGCAAGTTATGATAGGTAGAAATGTCTGACTAAAGCTTGCACAAGAGCAACCACCAGAGTAGTCTCTAGACTATTTGAAGTCTCTCAGCCCACTGATACCTTATTTGTTACATTTATTATCCTCCTTTTGTTCAGGATGGAATTGTTGATCCCACAGTGCTGGGGCTGGACTCATCCCTGAGAGTCATCTCCCATGTTGCCAGGAAAATTTTCTGGATGTCATGCCTTATATAGGGGAAGAGCTATGCTTTCACTTGCAGTGATGAGCTTAACAAAAGTGAGGCCAAATCTGAGCAAGAGGTCATCCAGAAGTAACTCTTATGCATACCTATAGGTAGGCTAAGTTTCTCTGCTACATACATAAGCTTCACAAGAGCAATCCACAAGATCAAGGGCTTGGCCTATTGATTTGGGTGTCCCTAATATTTGACACAGTATCAGGGATGTAAAGTTTAATAGTTCCATATTTTTTCCCCTATCCCTAAAGGGTCATGGTCAATACTTTTTGGTTATCTGCCTAAAATATTCTAGGATATATCTAGGCATTACATTAAACTATAGAGGATTAAAGGGCCTCGTTCTTCCTCTGGGCTCCCTGTGTTATTAATTGTTTAAATGAGCTATCCAAACAGGTTGAATTAGATTATGTGCCACAGAAAATTTAGGTTCTGGACAAAATAAACGTTTCTTCCTTAGATCTCAAAGAGTAGGTGAAGTTCTAAATATACACAATATCTTCCTTACCCCTGTGTTGTAAATTACCTTAATCCCAACCTGATAGGCTTCATTCTTATCTCTAAATAACATGTTATACAGATATTAAACAACCTTTCAAAATCAAGAAATAATTATTACCACTCAAGACTAAACGTGACTGCTATAAGAGTTTACAATCTAGTCCCCTGTTTTCTTATAAGCATTTTCTAAAGGTTACCATGCAATAATTGCTCTCCTTTTTTTGGCATATTTAATCTCATCCAATTTCCCACAAGTTCATTCACAATTTTGCATGCCTCACAACTTCCTTATTGTAGTATCACAATATTTGATCATAGGTATACACCATCGTTCGCCAATCTATTTCTCAGTCAGTTCATCCTTCAGACACCTGCATTCCTTTGTCATCATGTATAATACCCACAGTCAACAGTACATCAACACTCTCAATATTAAATAATTTCAATTTTCCCAAGAGAAAGATAACTAATAAACACACCCTCAACAAAGGAAATCTAAACCTCCCCTTAACACTTGTCCTCCCCGCCCCCCACCATTATTTACCCCTGCTGTTGCTGTGGTACCACTGATGTTTTTCTGTTAATCATAGCATGCAATACCAGTTTTCTTCATATACCCTGAACTTAAACACTTTTTCTACAAGAATCATACCTTTGAAGTAGTTCATGTAAGAACTTACTTATATTTGTAGTGTTAATCAGTGGGACACATAGGTCTATACAACTCCTCTCAGTCTTGTTCACCTTCAATATGGTAATATTACTTAAACACCCACTGGTTAACCACCTTTACTTCTATCTATTCCCTTACATTTGAGTTCAACCTCATTAGCTAACTATTCACCCTTCTCTAGCTTCTATGTTTCTCTTAGTCCTCTATAGTCTGTATTATAAGCCTCTGATTTTACCCTTACCAATGTCATAAAAGTAGAGACATACAGTATCTATCCCTTTGTGTCTGGCTTATTTCACTCAGCATTATGTCCTTAAGGCTTATCCATCTTGCCATGTGCTTCAGGGTGTCATTTTGTCTTACTGTTGCATAATATTCCATCATGTGTATATAACACATTTTGTTAATCCACTCTTCTGTTGATGGGCACTTGGATTGTTTCCATCTTTTGGTGACTGTGAATAATGCTGCTATGAACATTGGAGTGCGAATGGCTGCTTGTGTCACTACTTTCAGCTCTTCTTGGTATATACCAAGTAGTGCTGTGGCCGGGCCACCAAACTGTCTTCTATAGTGTCTGGACCATTGTACATTCTCACCAGCAATGCATAAATGTCCCAACTTCTCCACATCCTCTCCAACATCTGTAGTTTCCTGTTTGTTTAATAACAGCCATTCTTAAAAGTGTGAGGTGGTATTTCATTGTAGTCTTGACCTGCATTTCCTTTATAGCTAAAGGAAATGAGCACCTCTTCATGTGCTTTTGAGCCACCCTGTATTTTCCCTTCAGAAAAAAAAATGACTATTCATATCTTTAGCCCATTTTATAATTAGGTTGTTCTTTTGTTGTTGTTGAGTTCTATGGTTTCTTTGTGTATACAGGATATCAAATCTTTGTCTAATATGTGATTTCTAAATATCTTCTCCTATTGAATTGGCTGCCTTCCCACCTTTTTGACAATGTATTTTGAGGTGCAGAAGCATTTGAGTTTGAGGAGTTCCCATTTATCTATTTTCCTTTGTTTCTTGTACTTTGTGTATAAAGTTTAGGAAGCTAACTCCTGTTACTAGATCTTGAAGATGTTTCCCCACATTTTTTTCTAGAAACTTTATAGTACTAGTTCTTACATTTAGGTGTTTGATCACTTTGAGTTAATTTTCATATAGGGCATAAGGTAAGGGTCCTCTTTCATTCCTTTGGTTATTGATACTCAGTTATCACATGCTAATTTATTGAAAAGATGTTTTTGTCCCAGTTCATTGGATTTGGGGGCCTTGTCAAAAATCAGTTGACCATAGGTTTGGTGGTCTATTACTGCACTCTTGATTTGATTCCATTTGTCAGTATTTCTATCCTTATGCCAGTACCATGCTGTTTTGACCACTGTGGCTTCATAATAGGTTTTAAAATCAGGAAGTGTCAATCCTCCCACTTTGTTCCTCTTTTTTAAGGATGCTTTTTAGCTATTCACGGTCTCTTTTCCTTTCAGATGAATTTGGTAACTAACTGTTCCAAGTCATCAAAGTAGGTTGTTGGAATTTTGACTGGTATTGTGTTGAATCTTGATCCATGAACAGGGAATGTCTTTACACCTATTTAGATCTTCTTTGATTTCTTTTTTTTTTTTAACATGGGCAAGCACCGGGAATCAAACCCGGATCCTCGGGCATGGCAGGCAAGCATTCTTACCTGCTGAGCCACTGTGGCCCGCCCTTCTTTGATTTCTTTTAACAGTTATATAGTTATCTGTGTCAAATTCTGTTACATCCCTAGTTAAGTTCATTCCTAGGTACTTGATTTTTTAGTTGCTATTTTGAATGGAATTTTTTTCCTTAAATGACTCCCCAGTTAGGTCATTGTTTGTGTATAGAAATGTTACTGATTTTTGCACATTAATTTTATATCCTGCCACCTTGCTGAATTTGTTTATTAGCTCAATTAACTTTGTTGTATATTTCTCAGGATTTTCCAAGTATAGTATTATGTCATCTGCAAATAATGGATGCATTTTATTTCTTTTTCCTGCCAGATTGCTCTAGCTAGAACTTCTAGTACATTGTTGAATAATAGTGGTGACAGAGAGCATCCTTGTCTCATTCCTGATCCTAGGGGGAAAGCTTTCAGTCTCTCTCCATTAAGTATAATGCTGGCTATCAGTTTTTCATATATGCCCTTTACCATATTGAGGAAGTTACCTTTGATTCCTATTTTTTGAAGAATATTTACCAGAAAGGGATGCCATATTTTGTCATATATTTTCAGCATCAATTGAGATGACCATGTAAGTTTTCTCTTTCAATTTGTTAATGTGCAGTTTTACATTAGTTGATTTTTCTTATGTTGAACCATTCTTGCATTCCTGGTATAAATCCCACTTGATCATGTTGTGTAATTCTTTTAACATTTGTTGGAATTGATTTGCTAGTATTTTGTTGAGAATTTTTCTTCTATTTTCATTAGGGAGATGGTTTGTTGTTTTCCATTCTTATAGCATCTTTACCCAGTTTTGGTATTAAAATGATGTTAGCTTCATAAAATGATTGAAGTAGTATTATTTTTTTCCTCCATATTTTGGAAAAGTTGGAACAGGATTGGTGTTAGTTCCCTGTCAAATTCCCCTGTGAAGCTATCTGGCCCTGGGCTTTTCTTTGCATGAAAATTTTTGATGACTGATTGAATCTCCACTTGTGATTGGTTTGTTGAGATCTTCTGTTTATTCCTGAGTCAGTGTACTTATTTGTGTAGTTCCAGAAATGTGTCCATTTCATCTAAGTTGTCTAGTTCTTTGCCATATAGATGTTCATAGTATTGTCTTCTCTATTATCTTATTTCTTCAGGGTCTGTGATAATGACCCCCTTCTCATTTCTGACTTTGTTATTTGCATCCTCCCTCTTTTTTTCTTTCTCAGCCTTGTAGTGGCGCATCAATTTTATTGATTTTCTCAATATACCACTTTTTGGTTTTATTGATTTTTTCTATTGTTCTTTTGTTCTTTCATTCATTTAACTCTGATTTAATCTTTGCTTGTCTCTCTTCTTATTTTTTCTGGGGGATTAGTTTGCTGTTCTTTCTGAAGTTCCTCCAGGTGAGTAGTTAAGTCCTTGATTTTTGCTCTTGTATTTTAATATAGGTTTTTAAGCTAATAAATATCCCTCTCAGCACAGCCTTTCCTGCATCCTATAAATTCTGATGCACTGTATTCTCATTTTCAGATAGCTACTGATTTCTCTAGAAATTTCTTCTTTGACCCACTGGTAGTTTAAAAGTGTGTTATTTAATCTCCATATATTTGTGAAAGTTCTCATTCTTTGGTAGTTTTTGATTCTCAGCTTCATTCCATTGTGATCAGAGAAAGTGCTTTGAATAATTTCAATGTTTTTAAATTTATAAAGGTCTATTTTGTGCCCCAGAATATGATCTATCCTGGACAATATTTCCATGAGCACTAGAGAAGAATGTATATCCTAGAGTTTGGGGTTTAATGAACTATATATGTCTGTTAGATCTAATTTATAAAGTTGTTTAACTTCTCTATTTCTTTGTTGTTCTATCTATAGAGTGGAGTGATGTATATTGTTGAAACAACTGTTGTTCCATTCAGTTTTGCCAATGTCTGTCCAATGTGCTTTGGAGCTCCTTGATTGGAGCATAAACACTTATGATTATTATTTCTTCTTGGTGAAATGTCCCTTGTATTGATATGTACTGTCTGTCTTTGTCTCTTGATGATGTCTTTAAATGCGATGTCGAATTTGTCCAATATTAGCATAGTAACTTTTGGTAGTAACTTGCATGGAACATCTTTTTCCATCCTTTAACTTTCAATTAATTTGTATCCTTACGTCTCAGATGAGTCTCTTGTAAGTAGCATATAGCTGGATTATATTTCTTAATCCATTCTGCCAATTGGTATCTTTTAATTCATATGCTTTGTCTGTTAACATTCAAAGTTATTATTGAAAAGCCATTTCTTGAATCCACTATCTTTTCCTTTGGATTTTTTTTTGTCAGATCTATATATTCTTTTCCCTCTTTCTCTTTTTATCCTTTAAGTTATCTGTACTTGCATTCTTTAATTCTGTGCCCTCCTTTGGACCTCCTACTCCTGTCTTTGTTTCCAACTGATAGAACTCACTTTAGTGTTTGTTGTTGGTCCAGTCTCTTGATGACAAATTCTTTAAGGATTTGTTTGTCTGTAAAAATTTAAATCTCTCTCCCATTTTTGAAGGACAATTTAGATGTTTACAGAATTCTTGGCTGGAAGCCTTTCTCTTTCAGGATCTTAACTATATCAAACCACTGCCTTGTTGCTGTCATAATGCCAGCTGAGTAGTCTGAAATCATTCTTATGTGGTTTCCCTTGTATGTAGTAAATCGTTTTTCTCTTGCTGCTTTCAGGATTTTCTGCTTCTCTTCAACATTTGGCAAACTGATTAGTATTTACCTTGTGGAAGGCCTATTTGGATTTATTCTATTTGGAGTTCATTGGGCTTCTTTGATTTGCATATTTATGTCCTGTATAAGGGTTGTGAAGTTTTCCCCCATTACCTCCTCAACTAATCTTCCTAGCCCTTTACTCTTCTCTTCTTCTTCTGGGTCACCAATGATTCTTATATTTGTGCTCTTTGTTTTGCCCATCATTTCCCTGAGATCCAATTCAAATGTTTCCACTTTTGTTTGCCTTTTGGTATTTTGAGTGTTCATAATCAGTTGTCCCTGTCTTCCAGTTCACTTATTCTTTCTTCTGTCTCCTCAAATCTGCTGTTGTGTGTCTCTAGTATAGTTTTTATTTGGTTTACAGCATCTTTAATCTCTGTGATATCTGCTATTTTTTGTATTTATTCTTTAATATTCTTCTTTCTGCTCTTCTAGTGTCTTCTTGATCTCCTTTATATCATTAGCCATCCCATTTATTTTATTTAGTAGAGTTATATGAACATCTCCGATTTGTTGTTTCAAAGTCTGTGTCTCCTCTGGTGTTTTAATTTTGTGATTAGGCTGGGCTATATCTGTCTGCATCATGATATGCTTAGTGATCTGTTCTCTTTGAGGCATGTAAATATCCTTCAGTGGTCTAAAGCTTTGTATTTGTGGGATGGATGTGGAACAGGATGTGGGTTGTGGGTCAGTGCACAACAGTGTGGTGATGCATTGCTGTGCAGGTGTAGACACAGGTTCTGGATGCTATGCTGGTGCCTGTGAGCATGGGGTCTGGGTCATGGGGCTGTGGATGTGCGGTCCAGGAACTGAGGGTGTGGGTGCAGCTCAGGCAGACCTTAGAGCAGAGTAGCAGGGTGTTGTGTGGAAAACACAGAGGTATAGTGTGGTTGGAGTCAGATGGGGAGGCTGTGTGGATGTATAGGGGCTGTTGTGCAGGTAGGATGTGGTTGGGTGCATGAAGCGTGGGGGTCATGGGTGTCAGGGTATAAGGTAGGTGGCACATTGGTTGGGGCATGGGGTAGGGCAGGGTTTCGGTGTGTCCTCGTGCAGGGGGAAGGGTCCAGGTTCCATTGGATGCAGATGTGGTAGTGTGTAAGGGTGAACACAGGCCAGTGGGGTTGTGGGATGTGGGTAGGGGAGTGACATTGGGTGGGTGGTTCCCTGGTATGGGTGCACAGGTGTGAAGGGGTTTGGAGCAGTTGGGCACACATGTGTAGGGTGGGGGCTATGAAGCACAGATTTGCCTGTGTGCCCCTGTCAGATGTGGGAGCAGGGTGTTTGTGCCAGTGTTGGGCAAGTGTGCACAATTGTGGGGCAGGGGATTTGGATGTAGGGGTCAAGAAGTCAGTAAACAAATGCATGGGTGTTGAGCAGCAGAGAAAATGTGTCCGTATTGGTGCATGGATCTGGGAGTGGAGCCCTAGTGTGTACTGGTATAGGAGGTGGGGCCCTTATATGCACATGAACAGAGCTCAGTGCAGCTGAGTGAGCTGAGGATGGCCTGGCTATGCAGGTCAGCACTTGTCCAGAGCTAGGGGGCATGACTGAGAGCCATGTACATGTGCAGATCTGGGAGGGCTGTAAACTGATGTACACATGTGTAGAGCTTGGGGGATGTGCGGGGGTTTCCAACTCCATGAGCTGGGGGTGGGTGTAGGATAATTAGGAAGGCACTGCTGGTGACCACCTTCAGGGGGCAGGGAGGGGGAAGTGGATCTTGGGAAGAGTTAGGTGAGACTGCACTTTCTGAGAGGTGGATTGGGCTGGGGGTGCTGTGCACAAGCTTGGGGTGGGACTGTGGGGTGGGTACACATGGGAGGAGGTAGAGTGGGGGCACTTGGAGCATGAGGAAGGGGTTCAGGTGATGGGGTTGGCGTGACTGGGTCATGGGTCATGGGACTGCACCAGTGAGGGTAGTGCGTTCAAGGAACATGGCTTGGCTTACTTCCTATCCCCCACCTCCCGGTCCTTGCACTCTTGAGGGCACTGGGCTTCCATTTGAAAAGGGGTGCATTAGGCTGTTTGCACCAGCCAGGACAGTCTCCTGTTCTCTGTGTCTGACTTCTTCAGCTTTTGCAACCAGAAACTCCCTATGTGGTGTAGAAGACTATCCCAGGACACTTACATCCTGGAATCACCATCTCAGTTGCCTTCTTGTCCCTTCTCTAGCTGTTCTTTGGAACAGGTTTGAACTCAACTTATCGTATTCAACTATATTCCTGTAACTCTCCAGGAAGTTAAATCTATTCTTAAGGCACAGCCTGTGGTATATCGACTGTGCTATTAAAGAACTATCAGTAAGCATTCTTTTGTAAGTTAATGGTTTTGTTGATTAGAATAGCATGTGAGAGATAGTCAAAATTCTTTTTCAAGTCTAAGTACATTGGTTCTATTTCTCAAACCTCATACATGATTTTCAAATGCACTGTGTAAGACCATGTATAATACCTGCATTTAGGTATGTATGTAAAAAGTGAACATGTTCTACTATGGGCTGCTACACATTTCTCTTGAAAATCTTTTTCATCCTACCCTCAGAACCCTCCCTCGGCCTCTGAATTAGCACAGGAATTTCCACCCTTTGTACACTATGCTGTGATTTTAAAACAGATTTCTTAAATACTTTTTATTATCAGGCTATGGTTAGAAGGCTAGTTTGGCTCAAAGTGGGACATAATTCCAGCTTTTATATGAGTACCATTGAGCAGAGATGGGAAAAGCTTGCATATGTAAGGAAATGTAAGGAATTGCATTGATACTTTAAACAGTGAACAAAGGAATTTTACTCATCTGATATATATATATATATAACAATGATAGTGGAAAACATGATTTGGGAAATGAATAAAATTTTGTTTCTTTTATCATGTTTACTGTTATCAAGGTCAAATTTGTTGGCTAGTGATAAATTTGGTGAAGCAATCAGGTCTCTCCAAGAGGCAGAAAAATGTAAGCAAAAATCTTAACTTCCTTTTAAAAATCAAATGTTTTATCATAAAGGAGAATGGGAGGTAAGAGAGATTTTTGCTGAGCTAATGAACAGGAATGAAATAGGTAATATAACTGGGGGAGCAAAAAGTTCTAAAATCCTAGAACCTGTAGAAAATACCTAACTTCCACTTGCACTGCCATTACTGGTATTGATATAGTATGTACAGAGTGGTAAAATCTCTCATTATCTCTGCTTTAAAACTTTATAAGTATAAATAAGCAATAATTAATTAAAATCAACAACTTTATGTCCCTTTCACATGTAGGTTAGGCAAAAACAGAAGCATTATACAAAGAATATGGAGAAACCTAAGAGCCTGGGTCAACAGTCAAACCTTCAGGACATGTCTTCTTTAGGAAACTTGGAAGACTTGTGAAGAATACCCAAGAAATATATAAGAGAGAAAATGAATTTATATGAGTACAGCCATTTTATATTTTAGTAATATCATGTTTTCTTTTGGTCTCTATCCCCAACAATTTTCTGTTAAAATTACATTTAGGTTAACATTAATTTTCTCCCTAAATTGGTGATTAAATTCTATTGGTGTAAGACTGAATTTTTATTCTATCTCTAATGATGATATATAAAATCAGATGCATAAAACATGACTTATCAATACACAATCTGCTTCATTAGGACCCTCCCATACTATCTTAGTTTTCTCCTAACTTTGTTTCATTGTCATTACTTCTGAATGTTTTATATATATCTCTACTCAAGTCCCTTCACCTCACTCTAGCTTTCAGCTGGCTGTAAAGCAGAAATATAATTGTTCTAGTTTGCTAGCTTCTGGAATGCAACACACAGAGATGGATTGGCTTTTAATAAAAGGGGATTTATTTCATTAGTTCTTTTGGGGAAAGGCAGCTAACTTTCAACTGACGTTCTTTCGTACATGGGCAGGGTGATCTCTGCTGGTCTTCTCTCCAGGCCTCTGGGTTCCAACAACTTTCCCCAGGGTGATTTCTTGCTGCCATCTCCAAAGGCATGGGCTGAGCTGCGAGTGCTGAAATGAGGTATGCTGAGCTGCTTGGGCTGTGCTGTGTTGCATGCTCTCATTTAAGCACCAGCCAATTAAGTCAAATATCATTCATTGCAGCAGGCATGCCTCCTAGCTGACTGCAGATGTAATCAGCAACAGACGAGGTTCACATACCATTGGCTCATGTCCACAGCAACAGAACTAGGTACCTTCACCTGGCCAAGTTGTCAACTTGGTAACCACATGCATCACCTTAAACAATATTAAGGTGCAAAAAATTCTCATCTGTCTGTGGACCTGTGAATCTCAAAACAAGTTGTCTGGTGCCAATATGCAAAGAAGGGACAGTCACAGGATCCACTAGGGTGTGCCACATCTCCATGGAGATAATTTAATCAAAGTTTCTGCCCTAAAATATTGAATTATGATTAAAAGAAATGGCTGTGGCCACAAGATTGGATCAAAATTAGAAGAAGCTTTTTTGGGGTGCATAATACTTACAAACCTGCGCACCCCATATCTATGTTAATTGCTACTCTTCTGTGTTATATAGACATGATTCATCATTGCTTTAATTACAATGCATTGTTCTTCACAGGGGGTCTTGACTGTCTTACCTACTCAGCTGTAGGTTCATGAAGCAGGGAAATCTCTATTTCATCCATAATTACATTGTCTTCTCAACAATGGTCTTGGACATGTAAGGAATTCAAATAGTCACTGAATAAATGAATGAATTTCTATTTAAATCACTTTCTGCAGTTACTTTTAAAAAATTCCAACAGAAGCCCCACAGCTTGAACTGAAAGTGAATTATGGCCTTGTAGAGCCAGTACCTTTGAATTTGCTCCTGTAAGTACACACTGGACATGGGAAACACTGGCTACATTTGATCTGACCAAGAGACCCAAAGATGACAGTGTAGGAGATGGGTATTTTTGCTTCTATTCACAAAAGTTTAAAAAAGAAAACACAGAGTTAGCATTTTGTTACTTTTTTCCATTTTAGTAGATATTGTCTAAATATCAAATTAGTCAGTTACATTGCCTGATGTAATCTGTTGTTGAACTCTCTGAGAGAAGATCTTTAGGCCTTAATTGTCTTTTAATTTTCTATGCTGTTAACTACCAGTGTTTTCAAGACATTCTCTTGCCTTTTTACAACTTGTCAGTGCACTCCTAAGAATATTGCAAGGGAAAGGGTCTAGAAAAGATAGTTCAACCATGTTTGCATTGCTGTGGCAGCACTGTCCTTTTAATTTATCATGGTGTAGGGTATTTGATGATATGACTTAATTTCAATGTTCCCCATGAAATAATCTAGGGGTAAAGTAACACTACTCTTATTTATTAATACATAAGTGCATCTTTGTGTACTAAACCAAATGGTAGATAAGTGGAAATTTTGAGGTTTAACCACCAGAAGACTAGGAATTTGTGACAAAAAGCCTGAGAATGATTTTGCAGCCACTGCTTACTGAAATTGTATGTGTGTGTTTGTGTGTGTATTCCTTCTCAAACTACAACCATTATTTTGTAAAGTAACTATCTTTGAATCCTACTGGCTCTCTAAAATAATGCCTTAAGAGACAGTGACTATTTTCATAAGTTATTTTCGAAGTTAAGGATTCTACATACATAGATTAATCACTCAGCTTCTCTCTCCTCAGAAAGAATTTGGAGTAGTAGTGTTAATAGGTTGATTTTTTTTCTCCAAATCTAGGTTTTCCTCTTACCTGAAATGTTGCTTTCTGGTTAGGTCTTAAAGTGAATAAATATGTAGCTTCTGAAACAGCTTTGTTAGTCACAATGTTGTATTGTAATTTAAAATCGCATCTTAAAAAATCTGAATTAAAAAAGATCTAGTCTCTTCCAAATCTTAGTTCTGGTAATTATATTGTGTTTTTCCTTCTCAATAGACCAAATCCAAACCAGAGCAAGAAGTAAAACCTGTGAGAGAAATAGATATCAAACCTCAGAAGGACACTGGGTACAATATCTCCTAGAACACATTGGTAAAGTGCTCACTTTGAATTGCCCTGTAACTAGATAAGATAAACCATGGCGCTTCAGTTATTTCTTAAAATGATTTCTCTGAGGACTATAAAATAATTTATTATGGGTAGGCAATGGTGGCTCAGTGGCATAGTTGTCACCTGCCATGGCTGAGACCTGGGTTCAATTTCCAGTGCCTGCCCATGTAAAAATAATAATAATAATAATAATAATAATAATAATAATAATAATAATAATAATAATTTATTACATTCAGAAGGAATCTGTTTTCAGATTATCTGTTCTGGGTTTTTAATATACTAGAGATGTTTCATGCTTCATTTCCAGGCTCTCCCTTTTAATCAGGACAGCAATCTAAAGACTTTATTGTGTCTGTAAATGCTGTATTTGGGGGTTGGATCTTTTTTGAACTTCCACAGTGAGTGAAGATTAAAACAAGAGGAAAAAAGAGAGTGAACGGGCTCAGCACAGCCAAGCACAATGCAGTTCAAAGCTCAGAGCTGTCTCTGACCCAGATATTTCAAGATGCAGAAAGGACATGCCATGGGGAAAGCCATTTGACCTAGGAGCTGGGAGAGAAGCAAAGCAGATGTTGCCATGTGCCTTCCCAAGTTAGTAAATTTGTAACTAATTAAATCCTATTTTTAAAAGCCAACCCATTTCAGGTATATTGCATTCTGCCAGCCTTAACAAACTTAATCTCTTATGATTATGCCTAAGAGTCACTCCCAGAAAACCTCTTTTGTTGCTCAGATGTGGCATCTCTCTCTAAGTCAACTCTGCAGGTGAATTCACTGCCCAGCCCCTGTGTGGGATACAAAACTCAGTGGTATAAATCTCCCTGGCAACATGGGACATGACTCCTATGAATGAGCCTGGTCCTGGAAGCATGGTATTGAGAAAGACTTCTTAAACTTTAAAGGGGGAAGAGGAATGAAACAAACTAAAGTTTCAGTGGTTGAAAGATTTTAAGTAGAGTCAAGAAGTCATTCTGGAGGTTATTCTTATGCAGCATATAGCTATCCTTTTACAACTTTTGGTGTACTGGAGCAGCTAGAGGAAATATTTGAAACTGTTGAACAGTAATCCAATAGCCTTGATTCTTGAATTTGATTGAACTATAAAACTTTTAAGGTGTGACCAGGTGATTGTGAAAACCTTGTGCCTGTCACTCCCTTTATGTAGGGAATGGACAAATGAATAAGACAAAAAAAAACAGATGAAACAAATAAATAATAAGGGAAGGGGTATTGAATGTTTTAGATGTTCATTTTTACTTTTATTTCTATTCTTATATTTTTTGGTGTAATGAAACTGTACAAAATTGATTGTTATGACAAATGCACAGGTATGTGATGATGCTGTGAATCACTAATTGTACAATTTAGATGATTATACTGTATGGGAATATATATCTCAACTAAAAATGAATAGAAAAGAAAAGATCTTTCTTTTGCAGGAATTAAAGATCTTCTTCTATTTCTAGGAATTAAAACTGTGAAAGCTTATTTCCAACATGGTTTAGAAAACATTAGAACTAGGCTAAGAAAGCTTCATAAGAATTCAAGCTTTCCCCTTTGCATGCAGGTTATAAAAGCACATCCAGAATCAAAACTACTAGTGTTGTTCATAAAAACTGGCCATTGTTTATATATGCAGTTATGTATTCATTTGTATACACATTATTTTGTTATATGTGATTAAATATCACAGGAAAAAATCAGTTGTGATGATGAATGTAGTTATATGATGATACTGTGAACCACTTATGTATACTTTGGATGATTACATGTGAATATATAATATTTCACAATAAAATTGCATTTAAAAGCACCCCAAAATGAAAAGTCCAGGACCAAATGATGGCTTCACATGTAAATTCTACCAGGCATTCAAGAAAGAATGCTCAAACTTATCAGAAAATTGGGGAAAAGGGAAAGCTACCCAATTCACTGTATGAAGCCAACCTCACCCTAACACCAAAACCAAACAAAGATACTATAAGAAAAGAAAATTACAGACCAATCTCTTTGATAAATATAGATGAAAAATCCTCAACAATAATACTCTCAAATTGAATACAGTAACATTTTAAAAATGATACATGAGGACCAATTAGGCTTTATTGTTGGTATGCAACCTGGCTCAACACAAGAAAATCAATTAATGCAACACACTATATCAATAAATCAAAGTGGACAAATCACTTAGTCATCTCGATTGCTGCAGAAAATGCATTTGGCAAAATTCAGTATCCTTTCTTGATGAAAACACTTCAAAGTATAGGAATAGAAGGGAACTTCTTGAACATGATAAAGGTAATAAATGAAAAGCCCATGGCTAACATCATACTCAATGGGAAAAGACTGAAAGCTTTCCCTCAAAGATCAGGAACAAGACAATGATGCCCACTTAAGCTATAGTTATTCAAAATTGTGCTGGAAGTTCTAGCTAGAGCAATTGGATAAGAAAAAATTAAAGGCATCCACCTTGAAAGGAAAAAGTGAAACTTTCACTGTCTGCAGATGACATGATCCTATATGTATAAAATCCTGAAAAATATGCAGCAAAGCTACTACAGCTAATAAATGAGTATAGCAAAATGGCAGCATACAAGTTTAATGCACAAAAATCTGCAGAGGAAATCAAGAAAAAAATTTCATTCACAATAGCAACCAGAAGAATCAAATATTTAGAAGTAAATTTAACCAAGACCATGAAAGACCTATACACAGAAAACTAAAGGAAATTGCTGAATGAAATCAAAGAAGACCTAAATAAATGGAAGGACATACTGTCATCATGGATCAAAAGACTAAATATAGATAAGACATCAATTCTACCCAAATTGATTTACAGATTCAATGTAATACCCATTAAAATCCCAATAACTTACTTTGCAGAAGTAGAAAAGCCAATAACTAAATTTATTTGGAAGAGTAGTGTGCCCCAAATAGCTAAAAATATATTGAGAAGAAAGTATGAAGTGAGAGGTCCCACACTACATGACTTTAAAGCATATTACAAAGGTACAGTCATTTAAAAAAAAAGCATGTTACTGGCATAACAATAGATATACCAACCAAGGGAACAGAATTTGTTGATCATTAATAGACCCTTTCATCAGCAGACAATAGATCTTTAGTAAGGTAGTTGAATCAACTTAATTGGGACAGAACAGCCTCTTCAACAATGGTTCTTGTAGAACTGGATACCCATATCCACAAGAATGAAAGAAGACCCCTATCACCCACCTTATACAGAAATTAATTCAAGATGGATCCAAGACCTAAACATTAGAGCTAAGACCATAAAATTTTATGAGAAAATATAGGGAAATCTCTTAAAGACCTTCTTGTAGGAGGTGGTTCCCTAGATTGTATACTTAAGGCACAAGCAATGAAGGACGATATAAATAAGTGGGATCTCCTCAAAATTGAATACTTTTGCACATTAAATGACTTTGTCAGGAACCTTAAAATGTAGGTTTGCGATGGAAGACAATATTTGGAGACCACATACTGGATAAGAGTTTAATATCAGGAGATATAAAGAAGTTCAACAGCTCAACAACATAAAGAAAAACAACTCAAATAAAAAAATAGGCAACACAGAACCTGGAGATGGATGAATGGTTAGCTAAGGAGGTTGAACTTAAATGCATGAGAATGGATAGAAGTGAAAGCAGTTCATTAGTGGATCTATAAGTAATACTGCCATATTAATGTGGAACATGATTCAAAGGGGTTGTGTAGAGCTATGCATCCCACTGATTAACACTAAAAACATAAATAAATTCTTTCATGAACCACTTAAAAGGCATGAATCTTGTACTAAGAGTAAACAATTGAGGGGTATAGGAGGAAAACAACTATTATATGTCATGGTCTGTGTTTAACAGGAAGACATCAACAATACCATGGCAATACCAGAGGTAAATAGTTCAGGATATGCTACTTGAAAGTGTTGTGTACCCCAGAAAAGCCATGTCCTTTAATCCTGATTCAATATTGTAGGTTGGAAACCCTTTTGATTAGTTTATGTCTAAAAAGATGTGGCATGCTCAATTGTGGATGTGGCTTTTGTTTAAGTGGACATGTGACTCTGACCATTCAAGGTGGGTCTTGATTATTTTACTGAAGTCCTTTAAAAGGGGAAATGTTTTTGAAGAAACCTCAGGTGTTGACTGAGAGACAAGATGCCTAGACACAGGCAGAGCCCAGCAGAAATTGCCATGTGCCTTCCCATGAGGTGCTAAGCAAGCCAGAACCCAGAGTTGTTCTGGTAATACTCAGATAAATGTATTAGTTTGCTAAAGCTGCCACAATGCAATATACCAGAAATGGAATAGCTTTTACAAAGAAAATTTATTATGTTACATGTTTACAGTTCTAATGCTGAGAAAATGGCCAAACTAAGTCTCCAATAAGAGGTTACCTTTACTCAAGAAAGGCTGATGCCATCTGGAACATCCCTGGGAGCTGGGAAGGCACATGGCTGGCATCTGCTGATCCCTTGATCCTTGGCTCCATTGATTTCAGTCACTGTTTCCTGTGGGAGTTCCTCACTTGGAATCCATGGGCCTTCACTTAGCTCTCCAGGACACAACTCTGGGTTCTGGTTTGCTTAACATCTCATGTGAAGGCACATGGTGATGACTGCTGGACCCTCCTTCTCCAAATATCTGGGTGTCAGGTTGACTCTGTCAGCTCTGAAGCAATTGTTCTTCAAGTTTCTGCTGCTGTGGTTTCTCTAAAATGTTTCCCCTTTGAAAGGAATCTAGTAAGCTAATCAAGACCCACCCATAAATGGTGGAGTCACATCTCTAATAAAAAGGCCACACCTAAAATTGAGCTTGCCACATCTCTGTGAAAATAATCTAATTAAAACTTTCCTCCCTACAGTATTGTATCAAGATTAAAAGAAATGGCTACCCCCACAAGACTGGACTAGGATTAAAACAAGCCTTTTCTGGGCTTGTTCTGTACATAACAGTTTCAAACTGATGCAAGGAACTATGTGAAGGCCCACAGACACTTAGAGAGGAAACTACTGACATCAGAAGTGAAAGCAATGAACCAGAAACAAGGATAAGCAGATGCCAGCCACATGCCTTCCCAGATACGCCTACCTTGAGCCAAGGTATCTTTCTCTGGATGCCTTAGTTTGTACATATTTATGGGCTTAGAACTGTACAATTGTAACTTATTAAATTTCCTTGATAAAAGCCATTTCATTTCTTGTTTATTGCATTCTGGCAGCTTTAACAAACCAATGCAAGGGAAGAACAAGAGTTAAAGGGAGGCTTACATTTTCTATTTGGTAAGGTTTATCAGTTATTTTTCTCTTGGGAGCAATGAAAATTGTCTAAAATTGTCAGTGTTGATGATGATACAACTGGGTGAGGATAACATGAGACATGATTGCTTACTTTGGACATTATACATGAAGCCCATTAGATGGAGATGACTGAAGGATACATTCACTGAAGAGTATAATGGTAACTGTACTGGCTTCCAACTGCCTCAAAATAAAGACTTGCAGCATATGAATTTATGAAGTGCATATTCCTAATATGAAGGTGAAGTTTTTTGTTGTAGTCATTGCTGACTGAATTGACAGAAACTTATAAAAGGTATATGAAAGTAAATTCTGCCTATCATATTCAATGCTAACCAGAAATAAGCCTGTTGATAATAATTTCTTTAATTTTGTGTAAAATCACAAATGCATACAAAACTTGAATATAATTTCCCCTGTTAAAATAATGTGATTTTTTAGTAAAGATCTTATAAAAAGTGTTCTTAACCATCTGAATACTCTGTCTAAAATACAAAAATTTTATATCCTATCAGAACAATATCATTGTTAATGTTTATGTTGAACTTATCATCCTTTTTTCTTCAGAAGACAAGTCTCACTTTTAAACAGAAACTGTTACAAAATATTTGTTTTCTCACCTTGCAAAAGTGAGATGCTAAAATCACTTAACATATTACATTTAAAAGAGTGTTTAAGAAGTGATTTAGTTTGCTAAGGTTGTTGGAAAGCACATACCAGAAATGGATCAGCTTTTAGAAGAGGGATTTATTGTTACAAATTTACAATCCTAAGGCCATAAAAATGTCCAAATTAATGCATTCAGAGAAAGATACCTTGTCTCTGAAGAAAAGGCCAGATGGTGTCTAGTTTTCCTCTGTCCCATGGGAAGGCATGTGGCTGGCACCTGTTGATCCTTTCTTAGCTTCTCTGGGGCAAACCCTGGATTTCTTCTCTTAGCTTCCCTTGGCTCTCTCCAGGTATTGGCTTCTCAGTACTGTGGGACCTTGCCTATCATCTTATGTGAATACACATGGCAATGTCTGCCTAGGCTCTATATCTCCAAATGTCTGTGTCTATTTTGGTTCTAAACTGTCTCTCTTTGTATAAGCTCTTTCAAGGACTCCAGTGAACAAATGAAGATTGACCTTGAATGGGTGGAGTCATATCTCCATCTAATAAAAATGTCCCACCCACAGCATTGGGTGTGTCATATCTCCATGGAAGTAATCTAATCAAAAGGTCCCACCCTACAATATTGACTCAAGATTAAAAGAACATAGTCTGGTTTTACTTTAATTTCTACCTTTTTTTTTTCATGTGAAAGGTCTTGCATTCACTTGAGGCAGCCGAAATAAGGTGACTGGAAGAAGGAAAGCTATGTGTCTAGCTAAATTTCCACTAAATTATAATTGACCTTTGCATAGCCTGTAAGACTATGCACAAGCACAGATTTCTTTGACCTCATCGGGTACTCTCTGTATTTTGGTGTGCTCCAGTTAGACTCCTTCTTACCTTTGTTCTAGCTCTTCCACTTCCTGAAATGCTCCTCTTAGTCTAGATCTTCACGTTTATTGACTTGACATCATCACCACATTTTCATTCTTAGAGCAGTCTTCCTTATACACTTTTTAAAAAGCCATCCTCTATCTCCTTGAGTTACCCTTTATCATATCACCCATTATATTTTATCTACTATAATTTTACCAGCTGATTTATTTGCTTATTGTTTCTCTCTCCCAGCCAGAGTGTAAATCCATGAAAATAGAAACAGGGCTTTTTTTGTTCATTATTGCATCTGTGGCACCTAAAACAAATTTCAGAGTAAATTAAATGCTTAATAAATACTGAATAAATGGCCATCATCTCCACTTAATGTTTTTATGAGTGTGCTGGTTTGAAAGGAAGTATGCCCCCTAAGAAAAGCATGTTTTCATATAAATCCCATTTCATAAAGGTAGAATAATCTCTATTCAATACTGTATGTTTGAAACTGTGATTGGATCATCTCCCTGGATGATGTAATTTAGTCAAGAGTGGTTGTTAAATGCGATTAAGGGATGACATGTCTTCACCCATTTGGGTGGGTCTTGATTAGTTTCTGAAGTCCTATAAAAGAGGAAACATTTTGGAGAGAGACTCAGAGAGAGAGCAGAACAATGTAGCCATGAGATGCAGAGAGTCCACGAGCCAGCAACCTTTGGAGATAAAGAAGGAAAACACCTCCTGGGGAGCTTCATGAAACCAGAAGCCAGGAGAAAAAGCTAGCAGATGATGCCGTATTCACCATGTGCCCTTCCAGCCAATAGAGAAGCCCTGACTGTTCACCATGTGCCTTCTCACTTGAGAGAGAAACCCTGAACTTCATCGGCCTTCTTGAACCAAGGTATCTTTCCCTGGATGCCTTAGGTTGGACATTTCTATAGACTTGTTTTAATTGGGACATTTTCTCGGCCTTAGAACTGTAAACTAGCAACTTATTAAATTCCCCTTTTAAAAAGTCATTCCGTTTTTGGTATATTGCATTTCAGCAGCTAGCAAACTAGAACAATGAGTAACTGCATTTGTTAAAGGACCCTTGTTAACAGGAATGCTTCTGAAATTGATGGCATTCCAATCCTGGTGATACCTGAAATGGAGAATTTTAGGTTGGTTTTTTATATCAGCCTGGTACTTAACTGAGAGTGTAAAATCATCTGTAATTAAACTGGAAGGTATTTATTACATGGAATTAAGTAGCTTAATGATTTTTGGAAGGGTCACAGACAGAGTGGAGGTCGAGCCACCAAGAAGCACATGTAGAAGTTTACCAGTGTAGGACTGGTCTGCTAAGACAGTTACTGACATTGCTGACACCAAGCCTTTCTGCCATAGGCTGCATCGGTCATGGTTCTTCAGGGAAACAACCTACAGGAGTAAATGGGATGCTTGAATGCCATAGGGCAGGATGAAAACTGGAAAATCAGATGAAGGTTTTTTCTTTTTTTGCATGGGCAGGCATTGGGAATCAAAGCCAGGTCTCCAGCATGGCAGGCAAAAACTCTGCCTGCTGAGCCACCATGGCCCACCCAAGATGAAGGTTTTTGATGAATTCCCCAGGAGAAGCTGGCTGGCTGAAGCAGAGATAGAAATTCTCCCTTGTTGATTGCTGAAATAATTCTCCTCTTAAGGTTTTCAATTGATTGGATGAGACTTCCCTTATCATTGATGGCAGTCTCCTTAGTTGATTTCAGATGTTATTAGCCATAGATGCAACCACCTTACTGATTATTTGAATCTACAGAGTATCTGCATGGTAATCAGGGCAGTGCTTGCTTGACTAAACACCTAGACGCCATAATCTGACCAAGTTGACATATGAACTTAACTACCACGGTTGATCTTTTGTCAACTGCGCATTCATAAACATCTCCGCAAGCCATACTTAATCTCTGGAAAGAAGTAGTAACATTTTCTACTGACAATACTCAACTATCCTGCATTCAACCAGAAGCACATTAACTCTTTCCCCAGAAGAGGGTACAAGTCCTAGGGTAAATTCACTTTGAAACTTGATATACTGTAATTTAAATATTATGGCATAAAATTAATACAACCTATGTTATATAACAGGATAAGATAGAGAAGAAAATAAATATATTTGCCCTATCATTGTATACAAAAATATTCATACCAAAACAAAAAAATATTCATAGCTCTTATAGTCCTTGTTCCTGCAAGTGGTCATCTTGTCTTAGCTCACACTTATAAATATCCATATATTGCATGGTATTTGTTTGGGTAGGTAGGAAGCTAAAACACTGGCCAAAGGGGATAGCTGCTACCATGTTCCCCAACCTCAGTGCCACCCCAGTTATGCTGAGCCCTCATCAGTACCTAAAATGGTGAAACTAATTTCCAACTCAAAGATTTGCATAGATAGGCCAAGTTGGCAGAATCTGAGTCACAGGTTTATATCCTAGAGCTAAGGAGAAAACCAGAAATGTAGTTCCTTGAATTTTATGTTTGGGAAGTAGATTCAATGAATGGGAGATTACTAACATGCAGGCATGTTCAAAAGATTTTCAGGGCAGCAGCACAGAACTGATACACTAGAGTTCATGCATCAAAGTTTGTAATGCTTTTTTAACACCATTGATTGCTTCTTTTTATAAAACAAAAGGGTGTGCTTATTTCTGTTTGCTCTATACATAGGATAAAAAGCAGATATAAAGGGCCACAAGAAAATGAGAGACCAGGAATATTATCTCAGTTGATACCATATAATTATATTTATAATGGTTCATATTTTACCAAATACTGAAATTAGTGCTGAAACATAATCAAATTCAGTGGTCTTTTACCCACTGGCACATATGATTTTGTAGCAATTCTCAGGAATTGCTTCTCCCTTAATTTTGAGATGTTTGGTGAGATGCAAGATTTCTTTAATTAAAAAAAAATGCTTGTCTAAATTTATTTACTCCCACTTTGAAAAAACTTGAATAAAATCCAAATTCTTACCAAGCTCTGCACTGCGCTGCAGTACAGCATGGTACTTATTTGTTACTTGTGTTTATTCTATTCTCCCCCTTTCCTATTTCCCACCAGGCACACTGAGCATTCTGTGTCTTTATCATTTCTGAGTTGGAAACCTCCACATATAACAACATTTCTTATGGTAGCAATGTCTGATCCTTTCTACCACAGCTTAAATATCACTCTTTAAAAATGACCTAATCTAACTACTTCATCCACATAGCATTCTTCCTTTTATTTTCTGTCAATATTCTGTTTGTTGTCTTAATAGCACTTATCACAGACTACAATTGTTTTATTAAGTCATTCTCTTATCCATTGCTTAGTTCTATTACAAGAATATAAGGTAAATGTAGGCAGATCATTTTTCCTGATTTCCTTTTTCTGTTTTGTTAACTATTGTATACCCATCTCACCCAACACAAAATAACTGCTGGATATATGTTTCTAAATAATCAATAATTGAATAAAGAATGCTATTACATCTAAATGGGAGATAAAATTATTGCATAAATAACTGTATTTCAAGACAGAATAAATTAAGTATTAAATTAAAATAAAGTAGAAACTTGCTATAGCAAAGTGGGAAAATAAACGTTCATCTTCATTGAAACAAAGTGACTGGGGTGATATATTATTTTTGCCAAGGAATTATCTCACAATGGTTCTGAAACTAGTTTTTTTTTCTGCATGCTACAGCTTCTTGACCATAATAACATGATTCTTTTTACAACATCTTTACATATAGATGCTCTTTTAATTTTTTTTTTTTTTTGGAAAATCCAAGGGAATATAATTAAGCAATTAGCAATCTTGGATGCACTCCAATTGCAGCACTCTCTCATAAATATTGTGGTTAGAGGGGATAAAAATGTCCAGTGATGTTTGCCCTATCAGTGAGTAGACTGTTCTCTTGAGAACTTATGTAACTATTTCAGGAGTTGCTGAACTAAACTTAAAGCATAATATTAAAAAAGACACTGAATGCCCTTCCATATTCTCAAGTACAACTAGTTTGACAACACCAACAGGATGGAATGAGAAATGCAAGAAATTGGAGTGGTACTTTTTCTTTTTGAATTTACCAGAAAAGAAGTTAGTAGAAATTTCTTGGTCTTCATTAGGTGTAACTTCTTATGTAGATATGGAATATTATTGCATTTTGATAAATTATCCTAACAATGGGATATTTTTGTTTTTCTGTTTGCATCATAGAATTTCTTTTTAATGGTTTTACAAAGCAATGAATAATTTCATAAAATATTCAGAAGAGCTGGTGGAGAAAATTGACCGACATAGCCATATGAAATCACATCTACCTCTAAGAAAGAATGTGAAATTTTTCCTCTGTGGTTATTCTGGACTAAGAGAGGTGTTTCCAGGTACTATGTGTGAGTTTAAGAGTCCTGTTTCACATTGTGTATAAGATTACAGAAGGTGAGATTTCAACCCTTAATAGTGGAAATCAGACTGCAATTTTGTGAATATTTATTTCACAGGCACTTAAAACACTTGAACTTATAAGAATTGGAAAGTTGAAAAAACAACTAACTGGCAGTGCTTTGAAATTAGTCAAACTTAGATACTAATTACAGTTCTATACCTTAATATTGTATGATTTGGGGGGAAATAGCAAAGTTTATTTTAACTAGAGTCAATGGAATGAAAAATTTGTTTTCTCACCAAGTTGTTCAGAGGAATATCAACTTATACATGCTGACATGTAGCAATTGAAACTTCAGATATAACAAAACAAAGATTGATTACCTTTTTATTCCAAGCACTGCATTATATATGCTTTCAAACATTTCAGCTCATTAAATATTCACAAACACTCAGTAGGTAGCTATCATTAATCTTATATTACAGGTGTGCAAGATTATGATTCAGAGTGGTGACTACAACTTAAGATCTTACAGCTAGATTTGGAAAATACTATTATAGTGGTTTAGGAAAATGTTTTATTATAACATGATTTATCTATATGATCAATGACATATTATATATTTCCTAAAATCTGAGTGTGATTGAAACTGAGTTAAATAAAACTATCTGTTTTATCTGCCTATTGTCTTATGTGAAGACATGGTACAATATACCTTTTTACTTTTTCTGCATATAAACTAAGGCTATTGAGTTAAGAGATAGACATATGCAAAAAGATAAAATAAGCTACTAGCTGAATGGGAACTTCCTCAAGGAAAGTGCAGAATTATTGCTAAATAAGAGAGAAAAGACAAAATGTTGCTGGTTAGGGTTTATATGATACTTCTCATGAGGAGATTAAAGGAATTCTTAGATGTCATCAATCATCTCTTAACTTCAAAAGGAATACATCCATCTGGAAATATAGGTAATTTGGGGGGGGGAATGATTCCTCAGTCAATACCAACATTTCTGTTCTCTGATGATTTGGCTCCTAGAGTAGACCCTGGGAATAATTTTGCAAGTAAAATATCTCTGATCATTGAAAAGAATGTTAGAACAAATTGGGGTTCTCATAGCCATGCACCAAGCTGAGGTTGAAAGGCGTTTATTATAAAGGAGGGAGTGGGAAGAGGAAGTGGGGGAAGAGGGAAGAGGAAGAGGAGGGGGTAAGAGAGTAAAGGAACACTTTCTTCAAAAGCCTGAAGAAAATGTCCACCTGTGTTGTGATGTGTTTCTCCTTTTATGCTTTGAAGTTTGCCATCCTTGATTCATCTGGAATTCTGCCTTTAGCTATTTTTCTGATTGCTGTTGGCTGGTATTTTTGCTTCCTTCTTTTTGTGCCTGTCCTGACCTGCTTGCTCCTTATTGATGGAGCCACACCATGAGTCCTTCTTTGATGTGGTTTCTTGCCCCTGGCAGCATTTGACAAGAGGCAACAGAAGTTGTGGCAAGGAGGAGGGGAAGGGAAAGGTTCACAAGTCAATGGACCAGGAGTTTTGGCCATTGTTGCAGGGTGAGGAGGGGTTGGAGGCTTTGAGTTTTGTCCCCTGTGACCTGTCATTCCTGCCTTTTGTTTATTATAAAATTAAGGGAAGGAGATGGGATGCCATTTTTTATTCTTAACTGCTTCCTGCTGTACAGGAGTGGCATTAGGGGGCTTCCAGGATGGAGGCAAGACTTTCAATGTGATGGTAGTTATGGGCTGCTTTATCCAGTTTTTCCCTTCCAAGTCTTTGGTAACCTAGCATGTTATTCCTGAAAGAACTGAAGAGTAATATGTATGAACTGTCTTTTGAGTTAGCAAAGTGACTATGCAGCATAAGAATTGATTAACATGCTTACAAAAGAAAGGTGCTAGGGTAAGTAAAATAAAGAAATGATAAGTGGCCCTAGAAGGGGAAGTAGGTAGGGGAGCTAAGATGACATCCCTTACCATGAAGAGTCAGCATTGTGTTCTTGTGGCCTTGTAACCTGGTCCTTAAGTTTTTGCTGCATCCCAGACTACTCCTGATTTATTGACATAGAAGCATCATTCCTTATTGAGGAATAGGGAGAGGCCACTTGTTTTGGACATTAGTAGGTTTAACCTGTGCCTCTGGCAGCATTACTGCCACAATGAGTTAATTTGGTTTTGTGAGTTATTTAAAGTGGCAGAAAGTTTTTTCATGCTGTCTTGGAGTTCTTTTGAAAGCATCTGTGATGTTATTACACCGCTGACTCCAGTGTCTACTCCTGTTAGGATGCCTAGAGTAGCTAAGAGGCAGAAGGATAATACCTCATTTTGGTCTTAGGTTAATGTCAAGGCAAATAAGGAAGGACTGGTTAGTGGGAGCTATTAAGATTCTGGGTGATAGGTAGACCAGGGTATAAATTCCTGTCCAGTTAGTAGGTAGACAAAACTTTTATAATTTTTACTAAAGAAGACTATTAATCCACAAAAACTTTGTTGTTTCAACAGAGAGAAAGCTAAATTTTATTTTATGTTAATATATTATTTGTCATTAAAGCATTTTTTAGGTAGATCCATCAGATTTTTCCAATTTTGACCATAATTTTCCTTTCCACTAACATTTTATAAATTATCCATTAAGGTTTTTTTCCTACTTTTAAGAAAAATCTATCCTTTTTTTTTCCTTTTAATAGAATCATATCCTTTCTATCCTTTATAGTTAAATTTTGAAGCAAACATCTCAACACATACAATGAACATTAAGCACAAACTTGTCAGCATTTGTAAAAAAGCAGATGGAACCAAGGAACAATGTGACCTACTTTGCCACCTGGGTCTCACACAGTATCCAAAGGAACAGAAAGTGCTTTTTGTTATGTTCTTGCTGTCCTACGTTTTGACTATGATGGGCAACTTCCTGATTGTCATGATGGTAACTGTCAGTAAGCCGCTGAACTTACCTATGTACTTCTTTCTTGCTGGCTTATCATTTCTGGGTGTCATTTATGCATCAGTCATTTCCCTATAATTGATTTTAGGCTTGTTCTTTGGACAAAAGGCCATATCCTTCCAAGCTTGTATGATCCAGCTCTTTATGGAGCATTTATTTGGTGGATTAGAGGTTTTTCTTCTGTTGGCAATGGCATGTGTCTGCTAGGTGGCCATCTGTAAGCCCTAACATTATCTGATTATTATGAAGCAATAGGTGTGTATTGTACTGCTAATAGTGTCCTGAATTGGGGAATTTCTACACTCAGTAATTCAACTGACCTCTCTTTACAGGCTCCTGGTCTGTCGTCCCAATGTCATTGATCACTTTTTCTGTGATGTGTACCCTTTATTAAAACTCATTTGTTCTGACACCTATGCTATTGGTCTCCTAGTAGCAGACAATGGAGGGCTGATCTTCAGTATTGTATTTCTGATTTTACTCATGTCCTATGGTGTCATTTCACATTCCCTAAAGAACCTTAGTCAAGAAGGTAAGAGGAAAGATCTCTTAACCTGTGGTTCACACATCACTGTGGTTGTCTTCTTCTTTGTTCCTTGTATTTTTATGTATGCAAGACCTGCTAGAAATTTCCCTATTTACAAGTCATTGAATGTATTTTATACAATCATAACCCCCATGCTAAACCTTTTAATCTATACTCTGAAAAACTCAGAGGTGACAAATGCTATGAAGATGCTCTGGAGAAGAAAAGCCACAGGTAGTAAATAAGTGTGTCACCCTCAATGAATAGACTCATTTGTCTTTAGGGAACATCATCTTCAAGGCCAGAAGTCACCTTAAATCTGATACACCCTTTCTTTTTCTTCAAAACTTTTGGCATGTTTGGGTTATTGATGACTATAATGAAAAGTATATAATGTTTAGTTTATCACTGCACCTAGAAAGTTGAAATGCATTTACACTGTTGAGTCAATAACTAATTTGTAACAATTAATGAATAAATTTTAATGAGTTATATGGTGTTTATTTGCTGTATTATCTAAGTTAATTTTGTTCTTCATCTTAACTTTGTTTTTAGCTAAATTCCTGTCAATTAGGTTCCTTCTTTGTATTATAGTAGTTAATTTTTAATGCTATATACTGTCCTCTTTTATTCAATATCAGTTATATTACATATGATTTTTTACTATGTAAGGGTTCTACTTATTTTATATTCTATATGGGGGGGTCACGTTTCATATTTTTCCATCTGAGTATTCTGTTATGGCTGCACCATTTGTTGAATTTTTGTTTCATTTGTTTGTTTTACTTGTTTGCTTCTTTTTTGGAGATGTGTATGGACCAGGAACGCAACCTGGGTCTCCTGCCTGGCAGGTGAGAATTCTACCACTGAACTACACTTGTACTCCCAGGCATCTGTTTTTTAAGATAAAACAATTGAAACTACAATAGCAATAAAGAGAAAAAAGGGATACCATGCAAAATGGCCTAATATGAAATGTAAATCTCCTGCCTATCTGTAACCAAATCTGCCAGTACCCCTACTCAGGGGCAATTACTGGATCTGTTTTATGTTTTATGCAATTTTATTGTGATATATTCACCTACCATATAATCATCAAAAGTGTACAAAGGTTCACAGTATCTTCATATACCTGTGCATTTATCACAACAATCAATTTTTGAACATTTTCATTACTCAAAAAAAAACATAAAAAAGAACACCCAAAACATCTCATATGCCTTATCTCTCCTATTATTTATTTATTTTTGTTCGTATTTTTTTACTCATCTGTCCAAACATGAATAAAGAAAGTATCAGCCACAAGGTTTTAGGAGCTCTATTTGAATTGCCTGGGAATAATTAGGCATTTTATATAAATATATAAGTTGGTACTTGTGAAATAGAAAAAGGACTCTCTGAGGAACAGGATTCAGAGCCTAAGTTTTGTGATTGCTGTTAACAAACCTGGACATTGGCAGCAAACTGCCCCTGGTGTTTCCCTGAGGCAGAAGAAAACTCTCAAAGGGCTGCCTCTGGAAAAACCAAAGCCCTTTTCCAGTGGTCCTTGTCACAGCTTTTAGTAAAATATATCTAATAATTGGAAACAGTTAAAGAAGGGCATAGGAACTCTCACTTTCACCTAAAACTTTCAATAAGCTGGACTTCATTCTGGCCCCAAGGCCTAATCATCTAAAGCAGTTATGATGTGAGGGCTAGGCCCCGAAATATATGGCAAGGTGTGGTTTAGAATTATTTTTTCTTGGGCCTGGTGATTAGAGTTGGAAAAAAAATGCTGCAGAATAGGCTATGTGTTAATAGTTTTTTTTTCAACAATACCTTTGCAATTGCAACTTTGGTAATCAGATCATTATCAAAATATAAACAGTTTTGGGATAGGATTAACTAATAAAATCTAATTATCAAACTTCAGTAAGTAAGATAAAAAAATCTTTGAGAGATATGGAGAGGTTTTCCTGGGACTAGGCTTGGAACAAATTAAACAATTGCAGTATATTTTCCAGAACTGATGGTCAATGCACTTTTGAAATTGTTTGTATTTTAAGATATTATGAAAACAGATTTTTTAAAGCTCTGATAAAATGAATTTTATGATGAATTTTGAATTGAACAAAAACAATTTTATTCTGCTTGGTATGCTCTCCTTAAATTTGTATAAGCTTACTAATGAAATAAGCTAGTATTATATGTATATCTTCAATATTCTTTTTAAAAATAACCTAGACAGCTTAGGTTACAAGAAGTGAGCGTTGCACCTGGTAATAACACATATAAATAGTATAATAAAATTAAAAATATGCTAATGTTTTAAACATATTCTATTTAAGTAATCAATTTAAGTTTAGTAAGAAATATAATTTTTTTTATAACCTTGATCACCTGGATTTCGAAAAATGTGGCTTTTGGTTACTTGACCATTTGTTACTTCAGTATGTGGAAAAACTTGAATTTGTATTGTCTTTGTTAATGTCAATCAGTATATTATTATTATTAAATACTGTCATGAATAGACAAGATATAAATCTAAGTTTCAAAGACTTAATATTCTAGTTAAATATACTTGTATCAGGGCATAGTGTAAGACAGTCATAATGAAGGAATAAAAATCCTGGAAGAAGTTAAAAAGCAGATAGATAAGTAATGATCTGAGAAATCCTCATAGAAGAGATGATACTTGTAAGGGCTTTGAATAAAAGAGCAGCATTTAAATAAATAGAATTCTGAACTAGTTTTTTTAGAAGCCATAACTTTATTTTGTAAAGTAACATATTCCTGGTATTATTTTAGCACTTGAGAATAATGTCATAGAAAATTTGAGTTTTTTTCTAGATATAAATCTTCAAAATATTGGAAAAATGATTATATTTCAAATTTGGGCTTTTCTGACCTTTGAAGGTAGTGCTGAATTGGGCTTAGAGATTTTAAGCATGTTATAAAGTAATGATTGTGTGTTGTGAGTATATGATATGCAGAAGCATGTCTAAGTTCCAAACCCAAGCATAAATTTCCTCCTTCTCCATTATTTTGTAGAATCTCTGTCTCTACTCCCTTTCATGAATACTGGTATTGGAAAGAAGTATGCATCTTTAAAAGCTTTGTCAATTTACTATCAAATTTATCTCTGATTATGTGCTGTCTATATAAACAAAAACTATAGATGGAATGGATATGTAAGATGATAGAAAGGTTACAAAGTGACCCTTGTTTGTTATTGTCATTGCTGTCTACATACAAGCCCTGAATGGATACAGGAAGTAGTAGAGAGTTGGGGGAGATGATTTTGCTTGCTATAGTCAGTGTTGACTATAAGCTCTGAATGAATATGAAAAGGAGTTTATGAAAGTGAATTCTGTCTGTCATGAAAGTAAATCAGAACAAAACCTCTGCTATGGTTTGTTAATATTAAAAAACTACTTAATGTTTTATTTCTGAAAACAACTTTATTAAAAATGCTTATAAAATTTAAAGCTTAAATTGTAAGCTTCAACTGTTATCTTTTAATTCTGAGGTACTTTACTTATTGTACAACTTAAAGTGTCTGTGTGACACCTGAGACTCAGATTTGGTTTTTGAACTCTGAAAATCAGCATGAGTCCACACGGCAACTATTAAAAAAAAATGAAAAAATTCAAACTCCAATTAAAGAAGTGATGAAACTGATTTGGTTAAAACTATAATGTTGTGTGTATTTTAAAACTTTAAATTTTGTGTGAGACAAAAGGAAAAATGGTTATTTTGTCCAAAATTTAAATTTTCATATTATCTAATATAATCTGTCTAGTCACTTAATTTAAACAACCTACTCTGGCTTTATTTGATATAGAACCTGAAATAAAGAATAGAATCTTAATATTTTGTACAAGTTATAGTTATGCCATAATACATTTCAGAGTATTTTGGGGCTGAAAATAGGGGAATGTTTGCAAAGTCCCTCAAGGGACTGGGAAACATAAAGCTATTAAATTTCCCCACCAGGGGAATTCCAGACATTTTCTTAAGAAAGAGGGGCTCTCAATTTAATAGACCAAGACCTCATCCTTGAGTCTTGTCCTTATGAAACATAGTTTATAATAAGCAAACAACCTATTTAGATGCTTAAGAGTCATCTCCAGAAAATCCTCTGCTCCTCAAATATGGGCTCTCTCTAACCCAAATTCTGACCTTCCCCCCTATGTGGGACATAATTTTCAGAAATGTAAGCCTGGCCCTGGCATCATGGGACATAACCAGCCCTGGCATCATAGGATCTAACTGGTCCTGACATTATGGGACATAAGTTCCAAAGATAAGCCTGGCCCTGACATTGTGGATTAGTTGACCAAAAAGGGGAAAAAGAAGTACATTTCCAATGGATAAGAGATTTTAAAACAAGTTGAGAGGTTATTCTGGAAGTTACACTTATGCAAGTTTCAGCCAGATATTACAAACTGCCACAATATGGCAAACCCCAAGCAACCGTATTCCTGGAAAACCAGAAAGATATCCTTGGCTCTATAAAGTTTTACTAATTAAGTTTGTTTTTCAGGGATTTAAAACCTCCAGATTGTTCCAATACCAAAGATGTTCTGAAACCCAGGCATAGTGAACCTTCCAAGAACAGCAGGTTTTCCCATTTCATTCCTCTGTCCCTGAATGACAATGCACATTTTTAGCTTTGAGGCAGTTAGTCATTTTCCAGATATCCCTCAAGATTGAGAGATAATTTTCAAATGAGGAGGTGGAATTGTAACCAAGAAATTAGGATTTAGGGGATTACTGAATCATATTCTTTTTGCTTTCTGGAATATTGGAGTAGACAGAGGGGAATAGCTGAAGTCCCTAAAGCATAATTCAGCTTCCCTGATATCTGAAATGATTGCAAAAGCCCTTATCTTACTCCCTTTATCTGGTCATATTCTTGTAGGATAAAGGCCCTAGAGCTATTGAAGAATTTAAAGTCATCCATTAGCTAGTTTCAGCCACAGACATTATAAATCATATTAGCTAGAATCTGCTATTGAAAGATAACTTGTCTGCCTTCCTTCAGGCTTACATTTTAGTGTTGAAATGATAGTTGTGCCTCCTCTGTGGCTTTTTCTGATCACAGTGCATATACTCCCTCATAAAGATGTACTGAAATTAATACATCCAATCCTCTTCATGTTTCCAATCTCTGTCTGTGTCAAATAATTTTGCAATAAATATCTGTCCTTTGAAATATGTGTGAATATGAGTTCCCAGAAATGGAATTGTTGGGTCAAATTGTTTATGTATTTAAAATTTTGATGTTCATAGTTATTGCAAAATGACACCTATGAGTTTGTAATCAGTGCCTCCCTTCACCTCCAGGTCATGGATAACACTGATTTATTGTTGTCCCTATAATTTTTCCTTTTCCAGAATATTATGTGAGTTGAATCATATATTGTATAGTCATTTGGAGTCTTGTTTCTTTTGATTAGCCTAAAGTACTGACATTTTCCCATGCTATTGCAGGTAGCAGTTTTTTCCTTACTCTTCTGGTTGCTGTTTAAATAACTATTATATTTATTATCTCTGTCCTACAATATTCTCTGAGCTCATTTTGCTCCTTATTTTCCAGCTACTTGAGAGTAAAGCATAGTTCATTTCTTTTCATCTTTTATGTTATCCAAAATTTACATTTAAAGTTATAAATCTCTTTCTAGGCATTCCTTCACTTAACCAAATATATTTAAATACTTTTTGTTTTTATCTTTCTATTAAATATATTTTATAATGCCTTATGTTGTTTCTTCTTTGATCCATGAGAAATTTAGCACTATGATGTTTAATTTGTAAATAATTGGAAAATATTCAGCTATATTTTTGTTATCAATTTCTAGTTGAGTTTCATTCTCAGACATGCATTCTGTATGATTTAAGTCCTTTGAAATGTTTTGTAACTTGTTTTATGGTGATATTTATATTGTCTATTTTACTTAATGTTCCATGAGCATTTTGAGATAAATATAATAATCCCATACTTTCTTTATCATCTTTACACCCATTCCACTACATTTTGTTTTTATTGGTAAAATATAAGGTTTCAGATTCACATTTCTATCACCCAGCACTTTATTTTACAGTGTATAATGTCTTTGAACATATTCAATGATGTTTTTTCAGTTTTGTAACAAAGTTTTATATTGAGATTACTGCATTCAAATTTGATTGCATTATAAATTTTAATGCATGCTTTTCTAATAATTTCCTTAAAGTGAAATTTATAGCTATAATATACTGTTATTTCAATATATTTGTTGTTCAAATATTATCTAGAAAATAAATATGAAATTGTCAATTTAAGTAATTTTTATCACCATGTGCTAATATAATTGTAGGAAAGTTTTCTTTTGTAATTTTAAGCTAGACTTTTTGAGTTTTAAATAAGATGCACATGACTTTTGAAAATATGAATTTATTATACCAGGAAAATTAGATAGTGAATGGGCCATCTAAGCATTTGTACGGACAATTGAATTTCATTGTCATCAGGACCAGCAGGTCTTATAGAGTATGGGGAATGCCACAGCATCATTCAGTAAACAATATGAATTTTAAAATTATTTCAGGCTGCTAATAATGCTGACTTTAGTAGAGTAGGTTTTTTAAACTTTTTGTGGTATAATATATATGCACAGCAAAGAAAGAAAAAAGCAATAGTTTTCAAAGCACTCTTCAACAAGTAGTTATAGGACAGATTCCAGCATTTGTCATGGGCTACCATACCATCATCTCAGATTTTCCCTTCTAGCTGCTGCAGAAAGCAGAGACTAGAAAGAATAATTTCTTTTTATCATCACAGTAAACTTTTTTCTTTTTAGTGAGCAATAACATATGTACGAAAAGCAATAGATTTCGAAGCACAGTGCAACAATTAGTTGTCAAAAAGACTAAAAGACTAAAGACTAAAAAGACTAAAAGAAATAGCAATACAATGATTCAGCAATCATACTCCTTTGTTAAACCATAACTTCTCTGTATAGCCTCACTATCATCTTTGATCTTTCTCCCACTCTGTAGGGGTATTTGGGATATTCCTATGCTAACTTTTTCATGTTGGAAGGGGCTGTTAATAACATGGAATAGGGAGATGGAAATAGTTGATGTTCTGAAGAGATTGGCTCCTCTAGGTTTCAGGACTTATCTGGTCCAGGAACTGTATTAGTTAGGGCTCTATAGAGTAACAGAATCAACAGGAAACACTCACAAATATAAAATTTATAAAAGTGTCTCACGTGACCATGGGAACACAGAGTCCAAAATCCACAGGGCAGGCATTGAAGCCAACAATTCTGATGGAGGGTCTCGATGAACTCCACAGGAGAGGCTCGCCAGCCAAAGCAAGAAGAAGGCTGTCTCTTCTGAATCCTCCTTAAGAGGCTTCCAGTGATAATATTGAGCATCACTCATTGCAGAAGACACTCCCCTTGGCTGATTACAAATAGAATCAGCTGTGGATGCAACTGATATGATCATGATTTAATTTTATGAAATGTCCTAATTGCAACAGACAGGCCAGCACTTGCCCAACCAGACAAACAGGTACCACCACTTGGCCACATTTACCCATGAACCTGACCATGACAGGAACCCATCTGAAGATATACATTTCTGGAAAGTTACTGTAGTTCATGGAACATTTATAGACTCTTATATATTGCACTAGGTGTTCTTTAAGATTTGCTGGAATGTTTTGGTTGGGATTTGGCTGGTTATGATATGTAGCAATGTCTAACTGAAGCATGCACAAGAGTGACCTCTGGAGTAGCCTCTCAACTCTATTTGAATTCTCTCAGCCACTGATGCCTTATTTTTTACACTTCTTTCCCCACTTCTGGTCAGGATACATAGTTGATGCCATGGTCCCAGGGCCAGACTCATCCCTGGAAGTCATCTCCCACACCACCAGGGAAACTTTCACCCCTGGATGTCATACCCCATGTAGGGGGGTGGGATTTCACTTGCAGAATTGGGCTTAGAGAGAGTGAAGCAACATCTGAGCAATGGAAGAAGTCCTCCAGAAGTAGCCCTTAGGCACCTATACTTAGGTTAAGCTTCTTCTCTACACACATAAGCTTCACAAGAGCAAACTTCAAGATCAAGGGCTTGGCCTTCTGTTTTGGGTGTCCCTAATGTTCACCACAATCAGGAGTTTCCCTGGTGGTAAAGTTTAATAGTTCCATATTTTTTCTCTCATCCCTCAAGGGACCTTGCCAATACTTTTTGATTATCTGGTTAAGGTATTCTAGGATGTATCCAGATATTACATTAAGCTATACAGAATTAAAAGCCCTCATTCTTAGTCTGGGCTGTGTTTTGATTGTTTAAATGAGCTATCCAGATGGATTGAGTTAGATTATGTGCTACAAAAAATTTAGATTCCAGACAAAATAAGCCGCTCTTCCTTTGGCCTCAAAGAGTAGGTAAGATTATAGAATATTGGTAATGTCTACTTTACCCCTCTGTTCTGAATTACCTTAATCCCAATCTGATCAGCTTTGTTCTTATCTCTAAATACCAGGTTATATATATGTAAAACAGCCTCTTAAAACCCAGAAATAATAATTACCACTCAAAACTAAATGTGACTGCTATAAGAGCTTACAATCTAAGCTCCTGTTTTCTTATAAGCATTTTCTAAAGGAGACCATACAATAATTGCTCTTTTGTTTCGGTCTTATTTTGTTTCACCAAATGTCCCACAGGTTCATTCACAATGTTGCATGCCTCACAACTTCATTCCTTTCTATAGCAGCACAATATTTGATCATTTGTATACACCATGATTCTCCAATCTAATTCTCAGTCAGTGCATCCTTCAGCCACCTGCGTTCATTAGACATCATGTATAATGTGCAAAGTCCACAGTCCATCTTTCATTTTAGACAATTTCATTGTTCCCAAGAATAAGATAACCAATAAACACACACTCACCAAATAGGAAATCTAAACATCCCCTTGACACTTCTCCTTCCACCCATTATTTACCCCTGGTTTTTCTGTGGTATTGCTGATGTTTTCCTTTTAAGCATAACCTATATCATGCAATAGCATTTTTCCCCCTATACCCTAAACTTAAACTTTTGGAGCAAGAAACATACCTTTGAAGTAGTTCGTGTAAGAACTTATTTATATTTGTAGTGTTAGCCAGTGGAACACATAGATCTATACACCCCCTTTCAATCTTGTTCACCTTCAATATGATAATATTACTTATAAACCCTCTAGGAACTGCCTTGATGGGCATTTGCATTGCATTCATCTTTGAGCATTGGTGTGAAAATATCTCTGTCACTGCTTTCAGCTCTTCTGGGTATATACCAGGTAGTGCTATTGATGGTCATAGGATAACTTGATATTAGTTTCCTAAGGCACTGCCAAACTGTCTTCCATAGCACCTGTACCATCATACATTCCCATAGCATGGTAGAATTTTATTTTTCTACCTTGTACAAGTACCACAGAGATTATATGAAATTGGTCCCAAACATTTGGAGACATTAGTTCCTTCTTCTAAGCAAGATTAGTTTAAGACTTCCATTCTTGTGGCCTGCTCATGCTTACAATGTGGCTGTTGATTTCCAGACAACTTGTCAGAATTCTAGAAAGCCTAAAGAAGAGGGACAAAAAGGAGCTTGGCATCTGCTTGAATCATCCTATTTCCATATGTACCTCTCAAAGACTTATCTTGTATCTTATTAGTCACCCAAAATTTAAAACAGTATTGATATTTAATTATTTAAATCTTGGACTCTTGCATTCCCTGAACTAGAATTCAAAGACTTTTATTCTTTGAATTAAAGAATTAATATTCTTTAATACAAAGACTATTACTAAGAAAGAAGGCAAGGAAATATCAAGAATCCAAACAGAACTGTACAATATCTGCTAGTCTTCCTTCCCTTGAGGTATATTTCTAAGTGAGGAAATTTTCTTTCTCCAATCTCAAGGTAGTCTACTGAAATCTTATGCAGAAAGAAACAGTTGGAACTATTTCCCTCAGAAGGATCTTTAGAATCGATAAAGGCTTAGGATGCATGGACTACTCCATCATTCCTTTAAATGATTCAGATTTTCATTTTATTTGCAATACAGATTCTACTTATTTGTCTGTTGAAATTCTATCTTTTCAACTCAAGACTGTTATTGCTAGAGGTGTCACACATTGCTTAATCTGCATTTGATTCAAGTTCTGAATGACTTGTTCTGAAATAAACTATCATTCTTTAAAAGTAAGTTTAGAAGCCATCTGTGTTAGTTAGATTCAGTTGTCAACTTGGCCAGGTGAGCATACCTAGTCTTGTTGCTGCGGACATAAGCCAATGGTACGTGAACCTCATTTATTGCTAATTACATCTGCAGTCAGCTAGGAGGTGTGTCTGCTGCAATGAGTGACATTTGACTTAATTGGCTGGTGCTTAAATGAGAGAATGCAACGTAGCACAGCCTAAGCAGCTTGGCATTCCTCATCTCAGCACTTGCAGCTCAGCCCAGGCCTTTGGAGATGGAGAAAGAAGTCACCCCGGGGAAAGTTGTTGGAACCCAAGGGCCTGGAGAGAAGACCAGCAGAGATCATCCTGTGCCTTCCACGTAAGA